>UELX01001175.1:0-49688 GCA_900480035.1 Eupelmus urozonus
ATGAATAATTAATTATTATCAATAATGCTAAGACCAATAAAACAAGGGACGTTTTTTGTACTGCTTCCCCTTAAGCCTGATTAATCCATGGACTACGTTGCATATTCGAAAAAATATTTTTCAATGTCCGTGTAAATATCTTCATTATAGTTATTCTATTTATTAAAAACCCTGTTAAATGTATACAGGTGAGCGTTTTAAGTGCCTTACATTAATATCTTATTTCACAGATACATTCTACGGAACACATGGAGGTTATTTGATATCGACTTAGATTTGACCAAATAAGATCACTTGAGTTAAAAATTTTTCATTTAAAATTTTTAAATGAAAGCTCCTAATTTGAAAAGCCCAAAGATAGTAATAATTGATCATAAAACGATCTTTTCTAGATAAGATTATAAAGAACGTTAATATACCTCCACAAATGTATAATTTCAATTCGGCATCAGTGTCAAAGTCATCAAAACTATCCTAATCTATTCATGTGCTAAAATGACCTTAAATGTTTATGACACTCTAAAAACTACTCGTAATAATGGAATCAACGATAAGCAAATACATAAGATCTTCAACGTAAAATTTTTGCTTTTTTACTATTTTGGGACAATAGATTACAATTTGAAAATTTTAATTTGAACTCCACTGATCTTATTTAGCAAACTTAAAGTCAAATCTAAGGCTAGTATCGAATGGCTCCCATGAAGTCCTGCGGCTTTTATTAAAGAAGTTATTTTTCGATAGAGCCTATACGTTTGGAAATATTAGCGAGGGGCAATTAAAATGGACCACCTAGTATTATGTGTCTTCTTTGAGTATAAAAAGTATAAAATAAAAGTGTAATAAGTATAATAAGTATAAAAAGACGTATTTTGGCCTTATTAAAGTTTGTAATAGAACTCAACAACTCGTAAATGGAGAATCCACAGCCTCAACTATATTTTCCAGGAGTATCCGAATCGAGCCCCGCTACTGAAAAATCCTGAAATATTTCTAAAAAAGTATTCCTGTTTATTTCGAACTGGCTGGGATTTGAACTTGCTTTACTCGTGTCAAGCGGGTTCGGCCGGATAAGACATACGCAGTAACAGACTATCCACGTCCGATCCTTATTTAAGGTGTATGGATACGATAAGAAAAAATAAAGTTATCCGTAAAGTAAAATATTGATACTTAAATTAAAAATTTCTTTTGACAGTATTTAATATGAATATCGAAAAATATAGTTCTGAATTTTATAATTGCTGCATTAAAAAATGTAGTTTAATCGTTTTTGTAATTTAAATTTTAGAATTTACTTTTCGACAACTAAAGTTAACCTCACTATTAAACTGTTCGTTATATTTTTATGTAAATACACTGGAAAGCAAATTCGTAATGCATGCATTAGATTTAATATTCTCAAATTTCTATTTTACAGCAGTAAAATTTGCTTGTTAATCCAACAAGTAAACCATCCACACCTATCAAAAATCAACCGAATTCATCGCAAACTACTAACCATCCTAAACCAAACACACTCACCACGACTCCACCTCACACCCCTCCAAACTCGAAAACCCAGCCAAAAATCCTCCAACTCTTCCAACAACCAACTTCCCAACCCTCAACCCCTCACTCCCCTCACACACACACTTGCTCGATCCATCCCCCTGAAGTGCGCCGCTTATCGTCTCCGCACCCCCTCCGCCAAATCGAAGCGAACGCAACATATCGCTCGGGCACCCCGCGCTCAGGGGGTGTCGCTCGCGCCGAGCAGACGACAGCGGCCTCTGGGCAAGCTCGCCGCACAGAGTCGTCCGCTCAGACTCGCGGCGAGTCAGTCGCTTCCCGTTGGCAGCCGCTGCATCATATCGCGCTTACGGCGCCTGCGCGATTCTCCCCACCTCGCGAGCGAGCAGCGCGCTCTCTCTCTCTCACACATACACCCCCTCCCGCCCTCTGCGTGTGCTCTTTCGACCCTCGTCGTCCGCACCTGCGCGCGCGCGCCGCCTCAAGAGAGAGAGAGAGAGAGAGAGTGGAACGACGGCGCGCACACCGGGCTCCACAGCAAGAGAGAGAGAGGGAGAGATAATCGTGTGCGTTACAGTGTGTCAGTGCGTGCGGTCGCGCTATACGGGGAGAGAAAAAAAAATAATGTTCGCGCGGGGGATTAAGTGTGGTGCCGCGGGTACTGCTCCCAGTGCCCAAGGATACACGTAGAAGCTGTGAAGGATAGAGTGTGCCTGTATATACGTATATGCACACGAGAGAGAACGGGGAGGGCTGCAATATACAGCGGACTATGGAGCAGCAGCGCAGTGCCGCCGCCGCCGCCGCTGTTCTCTCTCTCGACTTTTCTCGCTCCGCAAGTGGATAAGGTACAAGAACGAGCTGGCGCGCTGGTGCCCACGCCAGCCAGACTATATACCCCAGCCGCTTACACATGAGCTGTCGCAGGGCCAGGACTGCCAGCACGACGACACCTAGCAGATAAGGTAAATAACCACGCCGCGGGCCTTATAGCTTACATAACCCAGCCGTCAGCGCTTTTACGCGGAGTAAAAACAAGAAAGCCGAAACTTTCTTCCCTTCGTCTGGCTCCGTCCTTCTCAAGCCGTAAAGCGAGAGAAGGAAGAGAGAAAGAGAGAAGAAGGGAGTGTGTGTAAGAAGGCACGCGCCGCGACGAGCCCCACGCGAGCGCGCAGGGGGATACACGTTTAACGTGTTGGATCGATTCCCCTTTCTTGAGTAGCGCGCGCGAGGCGACACCAGGCGCGCTCTCGGGGGGACTATCTCACCCTAGCCCTCGCCTCGCGCGCTTACAGACACACACTCTCTTCTCTCTTTCCTTGCGCGCTCTATACACTTGCTCTCTGGCCGATGGACATATCCGCCTTTTTTTTATATACGAACTTTTCGCAAAAAATTTTTGCGGATTGGTGTGTGGCACACGCGCTGCTAGAGGTGCGTGTACGAGCTCTTATCTCTGCTTATCCACCCCCGCTCGTTCGCTTTATATATGCGTTCACACACATACACACGTTTTCTGCGCTCTCTTTTTTTACGCCACCCCCCGCAGTGCCTTCGCACATACGCATGCGTCTCTCCATGTGTATTGCGGGTACCTATATACGCGATACACACGGTCGCCTTGGGATTTTCGATATATATAAGCGCAGCGCGCCATGTTTATTATCATGTGCACGCGCGTTTATAGGTGCATGCACACATTTCCTTTTTTCTCGCCCCGTACGCACGAGCCCGAGGCAATATACATACATCGCCGCGGCGGCGGGCGGAAAAATTGGCGGAGCGCATTACGCGCTTTTTATGCGTGCGCGCGCACACGTGATTGCCTTACGTGTGGGCGGTGTATATACGGGGCTATCCATATAGCAAGCTTCTCTTAAGTGCCGGATTTTTTTTTTGATACACGGCCATGTTTAGTGCCCCGTGTTGGCGAAGAAATGACCCATAGTGCTGTAGAATCGATGGGACACGTAAGTATATGAAAATACAGAGTTCAGATGTTCTTTGGGTGGGATCTGCTGTGTGTGATACTTTTGGAGCTGTGGGCAAATTTAGCTGGCTGGTCAGTCGTGCCGCAAGGTGCAGCGCGGATGCAATTTATATGCTAAAATTAATTATCTACCCTTTGACGGCTGGGGCAGGTGTGCGCGGTAGCGTGATTTTGTTTGTCGTTTTTCTCCTTTTTCAACTCTATTAATGTAATGAAAATATTGGATTTCAGATGAAAGCTTTATTTATTGTGAATTTTTTATTTAGAATGCGGAAGTTAATTGAATGCTCGCGGAATCAAAGAAAAATTACGCAATCTCATTAAAAGGCGGACAGTTGTTTGAGTTTACAGAGCAAACTTGAAGTATTTCTTACTATTGCGGAGAGTTTAATGTTTCATTTTCCATTAACACTTTTCGTTCGTGTTTATTCGTATATTTCCCATCATCAAAATCAGCAGAAAACATCCAACTCCATTCGACAGTAATTACTATTCCATCCCACAAACACACCCTTACAAAAGCAAAAAAGCAACCCTGTTCCCATATTTCTCCCAGTATACAAAACGCCACGCTAGTCTTGATACTTATCGATTGCGAAACGCTCCGACTCTCGATTCGTGCAGAAAACCTGCAGCACGAGCTTTTCCACTTTGTAATTTTCTCAGTCAAGGAAAGCGCGAGGATTTTAAAAATCAATTCATTCCAGGCTTCCGGCGAACGCGCGGGACCTCGGGCTTCTTTCCCCCGCACCTAAATGCTGCCCTGTCCGCCCGGCCAGATATGCAAATCACTGACAATCAGCAAGATCAAGGAAGTTCCTAATGGCGAATACACTTCTCCGCCGCGTAGCTTTAAATTATTGCACTAATTAGCATATCGTAATAACGCAAAAAGGAGGGGTCCGCTGGCTCGGCGCTTTCTGCTCCGCGCGCGCGCCTTGCTTTTGAGGTTAGGTATTCTCGCTTTTTTTTCTTCTGCTCATGCTAGATTAATTTATGCGGGGGGCTAAGGGCGCCGCTATCTCGGCGAATATGCACTAGATTGATGAATGCAGTTTTTAGAATAGATTTATCTTCTACCTCGACCAGACATTTATTATTATTATTTCTTTTAATAAAAGAAAGTTATGCCAAAGTTGAAGCGGATATATATATATTTTCGCCACAACCGATCAAAGTGCTACTTTCGCCCCCGGTTAGGAAACTACAAAAAGTAGTAACTTCGGCTTATGCTATATAAAGGCGAAAAATAGCATATAAGTATACGCATACCGCCGAAAGCAAAAGAGGGTCAGCCCACTGCACGTGTTTGACACCCTCGCCTTCGGCACGGACACACGTGCTCCTCTGCTCCCAAGAGTCGTAATTTACTTACTATAAACTCGACGAAAAAGAATCGTCAAAAAATTTCCAGATTCGGCAAGCCGGAGAGTAAAAAAAGAGCTGAAAACTCCGTATAATTTATCGATTCGCGTCAACTGTACAGGTCTCTCTGTACAAGCCACCGGCAATAATTCCTAGTCCAGTCGATATACACGACTATTTGTCAAGTCGAAGCGATGTTATTGTGCCAGTTCCACTTTATGAGCGGCACGTTTGCAAACTCGCCGTCCCCCCGGCGCTGTTCCGCCGCGTTCCTGAACTAGAAAGCTAGAGGAAAAAAAGCGTCCTTTTTGGGTTAGACAAGTAGGGTTCTCTCCTCTTGTTTTTTCGATTGCGGTCACCGACGCTCCGTCTATTTTTTAATTTCGCCAGTCGCTCTCGCGGCTCCTCTTTCATTGTGACGTGGAAACAGGAGCGAATAGCTTGGCAACCGGGCGGACCAGCGAATAAACGAGAGAGCCTGCGAGAGTGAGAGAGGAAGGACGAATGGCTTGTTTATTTTTAATTTGCACCTTTATTTACGCTCGGCGACTATTTTGCACTCAGCATTCATTCGCGCATTCTCTCTCTCTCCCTGATTCCGCAGTAGCCTTTTTAGCCTGCTCAGCACTTCGGTTAAAAAAGAGCTCGGTTTTCCTCCTTTTCGTAAAAATATCCTTTTTCCCTTGCGCATTTTTTTTTCCTCCTCTCGCTCCCTTTCCTTACCTCGCCCTTCCACCCAGCCCCATCCCTCTCTCTTCCCGCCGCTCTTCCCTCTGCCACTTTGTTTACATAGTCGAGAGGAGACTTCATTGCGGCGCTAAACCCTTGAGCCACGCCGCGACACCTTTGAATTTTTGCGGCTGTCCTTTTCAAAGTTTCCCTCGAACTCTCGCTGACTCTTTAATGAGGGAAGGATGCGCCCTCATATACAAAAGTGACACGCGAGCGCGAACCCATAAGTGCCGTGCGCGCGTACGCGTATGAATATATGCGCGCGAAAGGGTGGAAGTAGTCGGGGGACGGCTTGAGTCAGACACAGCGGCGCGTGCAGCTTGACTATATATACGAGAGCGTGAGCTCAGGGGAAGGGACGAAATTCTGAATCACGTGCATGAGTTGGCAGTGTAACCTAGAAAAATGTCTTTTGAAATTGATTTTTGCCTCAACTGGAACAGATGCGTATCGCGCCGGAGACGCCGGGTTTGACGTTCTGTAAGTAGGTAGTTAATAAAATGCGGATCGCTCGTGGCGGGATTTTCATTAGTTTATTTGTCGGTGTGAATTATAAAGGAGTAATAAAGTGAGTGGATGCGCTTGTCTGGATTTTGCTTTAGTTTATCTGAAATTTTGCCGCTGCTCTAGTTGGATTGCAGCGAGAGAAATAAGATTTCTGACCCGTGTAATGTTCGCTGTGATTAAGAACGTAAAAAATATGCGTTCCAAGACAAAAATTATGTGCTTGTAAAAAGTGCGCTAGTTGTTAAAAAGTAATGATTTTTAACTTTTCGCGTTTTTAGGATAGTAATTTTCTGGATTTAAAAATGTGCATTTATGTCTGACTAATTTAGAGCATTACTACTGATAGCTGTAACTACTTATTTCTGTTATTTCGTATGGATTTCTTTTATCTTTATAGATTTTGCTATTAAAACATCTACTAAAATTTACCATTGCAATATATATTTGTAATTCTCCCAAATTTAATAATTTTACTGGTTTTTACTTCGTGAAAAAAATCAATATTCAAATGGTAACGAGATCCAAAAATAATAAATACTGCTTAAATGAAAACGCAATTTCATCCAATTATTATCAACTTTGTGAGAATTACGAATACGCATTTTCCCAATTGTATCAGATCTGTACAAATTAACATTTCGTTTTCAATTGTCGTTTGTTTATTTCGTTATAATCAGTCTAGCTATTATCCGCTTTTTATGACATTCAATAATGTCAAATTGAAAATGCGGCAATTTTAAACTTCAGTATAATTACTTCAACGTCACGCGTTATTCAGAAACATATAATTTTCTCATATTATTTCGTACTGTAGCAGACAGGTTGGATTTTCAATTTTCGCTGCTTTGTTTAAAATCTCTATATACATGGCAATGATATAATTAACAATGTGATATTTCACTTCCATGCATGTCTAAATGGCCATTACCGCAAAAGTAACGTAAAAAGCTCCAAAAGCATCTAATTACCTTCTACCAACAAAAAATTAACCAGGAAACCTCTTAAAATCTGCTGAAAAATTAACTTGAAAACTTCCTTTCACTCTCAACACTTAAACACTTCCTATCATCATTTACTAACACCACACAACATTTCATTCCAAACGAACATAGCTCCAATACCGAAACAATAGCAACGTCTCGTTGTACATTCCCGTAAAACCAAGAAACACGTCTCAAAACTCTCCTACATATATAAAAGGCCATAATGCAAGTCGCGCTCGAAGTCGCGCGCGCGAGCAAAACGCTTCTTTTTCGCCGTCTGCGCGCAAAAATAATTCTGCAACATTGCAAACAAACAAAGCCGCCGAAAGAGCCGAGGCGGCGGGGAGACCGGAGAAAAAGAAGCGGAAAAGCAAAAACAAAGTATACACTCGAGACAACGGACAGAGAAAAAGAGAGCAGACGAAGAGGGAGTACGTTAATAGTCGAGTGCATGCATGCATGCAGAGAAAAAGAGAGAGAGAGAGAGAGAGGAGAGAGAAATCTCGGTGCATTTTACGAACAGGTGCGAAGAGACTGGGAGCGCGCGTATAGATGTATATAGGTATACGTAGTAGACAACAGTCTCTCTCGTTGGCTGGCGTATGAGCGCAGTAGCGGCTTCCTTTTGTGCGTATTACTCTTCGCTCTGTTCTTCGTTCTTTTTTCCCCGCGTCTCCAGCCAGCGCCGCCGAGGTATACGTATTCGTGTGCGTTCCGCGTTGCGGGTACTATGGCGAAGACTCGCGTTTTTTCCTTTCGCTTTTTTTACCCTGAAAATTCTCATTATCTCGGCGACTGTGTATATGCGTGGGTGTGGGGCTGCGGGCGTGTTTGTATAGGTTTGCTATTGCAGTCCTGCAGTTTCGTAAGTATGTTTGCCGTTTCTGGTTTGTGTGTATGTGTTTAGCAGCGTACGTTTATAAATAGAGTTTGTGATCGAGTTTGCATGTGTGGGTGGGTATTGTTAGGTGTAATTCTGCAGCGTGCCACTGTCAATGCGTATTTGTTAATGTGTATTTGTGTGTATAGCTGCATGAGTTCATGAAGTTCGTAAGGAATTTTTTTATTTTGTTGGATGATATTCAGTTTACATGAATTACTTTTGTATATGAATATGTATAAATGATTTCGTTCATCATCAAAGTGTATTGCAAATTACAAAGACAAACAAACGAAATACTTTCATGTTTTTGTTTTAAATGCTAGGAAAAGTTTTTAAACCAAGGAATTTAAAAAAAATAAACTTAAGTTAAATATTTATAAGGGATCCATATAAATTATTAATAAAGTCAAATTTATTTGCATACTAAACAAATTATGCTAGTTCTTGTGAAACTCAGCAAAATTTGCGAAATAACTTTTAGTAGGAGAAGATTCCACTTCCAGGAACCAAGTTTTGATGAAATTTTTTTGTTCTCCTTTCCGGTCGTTTAGCCATGTCTAAAGATCCATAGAGTTATGCATAATTATTATCAAATTTATTATTATTTAATAGTGAGATAGTTTATTATTACGTTACAAAATTCAGTTTTAACGACTTTTAAATCAATTATAATTCATTATATTAAATGACAAATTTTTACAAGAGATAATTAATAAAAATTCAGTAATTAAAAAAACGTTAAATTTTAAAACCTTTAAAACAAATTTAGATATTTAGATAGATTCTGAAAATAGATTCTGAAAAAAAGGAAAAATATGTATATTTTATTTTTTTCATAGAATACTTTACATCAAAATCCGTTTCCCGGAGGTGGAGTGTTCTCTTCGTTAGAAAAACCTCTATGCCATAGCGTTTGTTTGAAAATTTTTTATCAGTTTTTTTTTCGATTTTGTTTATTATTTTGCCGTTTGCAGTAGTATAATTTTAAAAAATTGAAAAAGAAATTTTATTATAAATTATTATTTATTATTTCTTTTAATTTTTAATATTATTAAAAAAATGCATTGTACTGTAATTTTATTTAAATATAAACACAACGCATCAAAAAATCTAATAATTTTATATTTTCTCCTTCACCTGTCAATGCGACTTCATACTACACCACACGCGTTCACAATCCAATCAAAAAACGACTTCCTCAATAAACTTTCGCCATACACCCAAAGTCGCACTTCACGCGCCAGAGGAACACAGATAAAGAGAGAACGACGAATGGAAAAAAATGTACCATCTAACGAACACGAGAAAAACAAAAAATACGTGACACTCTGACGGACAGCCGCGTGGATTAGAGGCTTCGACGGAAATGAAATGAGAGTTAACGGGGCAAGCCGGGAGCGGATGCTCATATGCTCGGCGCGGCCACTCAACTATACATAGACGGCCACGCGTGATCGATCGATTCATTTTTGTTAATAATGGAGATGAATGCAGCCGCGCAGCCGGAGAGCTTATAATTATCGCGGTGCGATATTTATCGGGAGTCGCGGGTAAATAGCGCCCAACTCGGATGTTCGGAATGAAAATACAGAGGTAAAAGCGGATTATTTGTTTACCTTTGTTTTGCGTAGGGCTGAGATCATGGTGCTTCGATTATATTATAGGATTTCGTTGCGATAGTTTATTTTGCGAGCGCTTATCATTTATGGATTGTAGGTTAAATATTGAAAGGGTGCGTGAATTTTTTTGATGGTTCAAATGGTTATTTTATTGTTTGATGATGTAACGGATGTTGCGTCAGCTGTTTGCATTATTTTTGAGTTTACAATTAATGAAATATTTTATATTTTAGCTCTGCGACTTGCATATGTTTATTTTTCTTGGCTTGAGAAATAAAGATGTAATTTTTTAATGCGTTGGATTAAAATAAACATGGTTTTTGCATTACAAAGTAAACAAATTTTTTAATTTATTTTTCGCGCATTAAAATTTCAACAATAACGACTTTTGTATTATGTATTATTTGGACAAAAATTGTGAAATTTAAGTAAATATGTATTTTTAAATATAGAATATTTTGACTTTTGCATAAACAAAAAAAATATTTTTTCGTTATAAGGGATATTATTTAAAGCTATATTTGCTCTCGTTGAAGTTTCTTCAACCATAAATAATTAAAAAATAACATCTGAAAAATTTTAATTTTACACCACTGACAATAAAACAGTGGTAACAAGAGACAATGATTTTGTTTGAGTTCCGATCGCTGCTAAAGTGGAAGCCTCGCATTTCCACTTGACGCTCTTATTCAACGTGGTGCCCAACAAGATCAAATTATTCAGCCGAAAATGCGATAATTACGTTCTTTCAACCTTACTCAATTACGCGTATTGTTAATTGTTGATAGTAAAGAACAAATTCATTCGATCCGAATAATTATTATATTTACTAGTAGCTGGTAAAATAATTTAAAAACAGTATTTGAAAATGTTAAATGAAATGAACGAAAAGTCTTTACTGAGATCGCAACCCATGATATTAATGTATAAAATTATTGGAACTGCGTTCTTTTTTATTTGCATTTGAAATTTGATTGAAATTTTATATCACGGAGACAGTACTTATAATTTCATATATAAGTTATATAATATATTTGCAGATAATTTTATGCAATTTTTTTAAAGATATGACCATTAAAAATTGTTTTCAACTTAACTTCCGCCTGTACGTAAACTCAATATTATTTCTCTTACGTTTGAAAATCTTATTTAAAATGTTTCGATGCGAATCCTCTCGAGATATTCTTAATATAGTTTACAAATGTCTTCTCAAGACCTAGATATAAAAAGAAACATAAAATATTGGCCTTATATACGACCGGCATAAATATTAGTCCAGTATACTTAGTTTTAAACATTTATTAAACTTTCATGACTTTTTAATTTAATGTATGTTGAAAAGTATTATACTATAAAAGTAGGTATAAAAGAAAATTGAGAAAAGTTATATACTGAGTTTCCATTTTTTAATATTTCAAGAAACAAAATAAAAAATGTTAAGTTGGAGGGAGTCTAAATTTATATATTCATTAGTTATACAAATTTCTAAAGAAACTTTGTTTTGTTTATTTCATAATTTATTCCTTGGATTAAAAACAAAACTTTTTTTACAAAATCTTAGTACTTTTCATAATTTTCACAGCAAACTTGTTCAAACATTCAAAGCAAAAAAAAATTAAATCCTATATAATTTTGTATACTTAATGTTAAAGTTTAGACCACAAATTTGCAGGAAAAATGAACGCTTTTTTTATTTAATTTTAAATGTTGGCTAAAAATGATAGAAATAAATTTTAGTTTCATGTTTTTAAACTGCTTTTTCAAATTTATTTTGGAGCGAAAGTTGGAATCTTATAAAACAGCTCCATATGCGACTTTGCTCCAAAATTAAAATTTTCTTTTATTAGTAGCCGAATTTTTAATTTTTTAAATACGTTTTTAAGGCAGCGATGTTTTGAATTTTTCTACCCTTGTAAATTAAACTTAAACTTCTATTATACAAAAAAGTTACAGAAATACTAGCTTAAAATTAGGATATTGCTCTTTTAGAGCTTACTAGATCGATATTACGAATTTGACTACTAGTGCAAGCTTCTAGTAGAGAGAATACATTTACCTTAAGTTTTGCTCTTTAATGACTACCTATATCAGAAACATATTATGTATAAGAGATATTTGATACTTGCAATTTTACTCCTGAACAACTTAGCCTCATTTTCCTCTTTAATGCATGTTAGAATTTTCCAACAATTAAATAGAAAAGATTCATTCTTCAAAAACATTAAAAAGATTATATAGATTCAAATTCAAGTAGAAAGAATAAGTTCAGGTTAAACGCACCATAGATATTCCAACTTATATAAACATAAAAGCACTCACTAAAGTTTCCAAGTTCTTTGAAAGATATTTACATCTGAAGATTTCCATCGTAAGAATAAAAAAAAACTCTTTTACTTCTCAGCATCTCTTTTACCTTTTTCAAAAATTAATTTCTTTCTTAAAATCATACCCACGAACGACCTTCTAAAAAATTTTCCAAAATCTCAATAAAAAACACAAGCACTCAGAACTCCATAATAAAACAAAAGGCCAATATAAGAGACCAAACTAATCCGCGCTCGAAAAGGGCCGGATATAACCGGCTCTGCAGACGAGCCTCGAGTGTGCGAAGGTAAAAAAAGCTTCGCAGAGAGAAAGCCACCTATATACACACTCACATATACCTATATACCTGAAGGAGACAAAAGCGAGAGACGCAGTTTCTCGCGCTGGCGACGCCGCCACCACCACGGCCAAACAATGGCGGCTCTCTCCGCAGAGAGTCTGTAGGATCGAAGCGAGAGAGCCGCCCTTTTCCGAGGCTATATACGCCAGAATTTTCGAGCCGAACGCCGCGGAGCTTTTCGCAGCGCGGATTTAATTAAGCGCGTGTTTTTTAAAAAACCGCCCGCGTGCGGTTGATAGGCGGGAGAACTTTGCCTGTGGACGGCCCGCTTTCTGCGGCGAATGTTTAATTTTTGGGTTGTCTTTGTTGATTGAGGCGATCGTTAGGATTTGAATGTGAAGTTGTTTGGAGATGTCTTTGTTACTGGATTGTTAGCCTTGTTTTACAAGGTTCTTGTTTTTGTACTGACTGGGAAAATTCTTTTTTAGATTCTAAAGGATCGAAATCTATTTTTTTACGAGTAAAAATAAGCTACGGTTCATTTCGTTCGCTTGTAAGGCTGCTGTGCGATAAAATAATGAGAATTTCTTTTAATTACCGCATATTTTTTGAAAATTATTCAATATTATATCGATCTGTTTATGAACTTTAGTAGATTAAAAACTTTAAATCAAATTTTGATCAAACATTAATTCTCTCAAAATTAATTAACGTTTCCGTTATTTATTATATTTTAAAAAAGGCTTTAAAGCAGCATTTTAGTTTCATCCAAAATTTTGTATATTTCAGCTCTTACGTACTTTGAGGTCTGCAGTGGCTTTAAAATTTAACATTTTTAATATTGCATACGTACACATTTGTGAAAATGAAACCAAAAAGCCAACAACATTTTATTGCGTAACCAAGCGTTTATTACCTAATAGTGATATTACGTTTAATTGATTTTTATTTACAATTTTAATATAATTGTGTAATTATAAATAATATAGAAATTAATTACTAAGCTTTTTTTCTTATATTTCATAGTGTATAAACTTAATTAATGCTTGGTTAAATAAACGAATACATAAACTTACACTAAATAGTTATTATACGTTCACTTCAGTTAATTCTATTCTTAATAATGATTAATCAAATGCAAAATCTGAACTGGCTACACTTTTTTAAAGGTTGATGTATGTATACCTTTTTTATTATAAATAAATTCTTTGATAAGTACTAGACTACCATTAGTAGTACTTTTTAATAGCAATAATTTTTTTTAAACATTCAACTTTTAAGCTAAATTAAATTGGAACAATAACTTAACATAAATTGCTTTTTTAATTCGACAAAATAAAAACTACGAAATCGATGTAATTTTGGATAAAAAGCCATCTGAAATATTAAAAACTATAGCATTACTTTTTCGCTTTATGCTCAATTCAGCTTTTTGAAATTTTAACTAAAGCTTTTTCCCTTAATGGCTTGTCAAAAAAGTTAATACTAAAACTCATTTTTTATTTGCTTTTTAAAAAGTATTCTAGTTTAAATCTATATATACTAAGTACATTAAGTACATTTTAGTTAAAATAAATTTATTATAAACAAAATAACTAATATCTAAAATTTAACGCCTACAAAATTCAATATTACATGTATCATAAATCGACATACATACTAATTTCAAAATGTATTTTACGCTCAGAACTCTCTTTTAGTTAAAGTAGTACCAAAGTATTAAAGATGCGCTAGAAAATGTATCCTCAAACGCATTCAATTTCAAACCCAGATCCTCCAAATTCCACAAAAAAAATAAAAAAAAAAAAAAATTACATAAACGATCCGTTATCCAAAACTATCCCACAGCCATCAAAAGCCTCAAAAACTACCAACATCAATTGCTAATTAAACTTTCAAGACCTTCGATTTCCCTTAATAATACACACGACCAGCCCTTCACCGCTCGGCGGCATAGAAACGAATAACGCAAGCACCCCTCGAGTCCGGTGTTTTTGGGGTTATCGCAACCGGCGCATCGGTGCTTTATATTTATACACACAAACACAAACAGCCACGCACACATGTTCAGCCCGACAAGAGCAGAGAGGGACGGGGAGGGGCAAAAGTGCACCTGCACGTAGTTCGACGGTGATTTGTGCCCGTGTACAGGAGGTGAAAAATGGGATTTAAAGGGCGGCGGGGAATGGACTTTTTGTGCGAGCGAGCGTTCGCATGAAAATGAAATTGTTGTGCGGAAAGTGGGATGTGTGTGACCTTTTTAGAAGGAGCGAGAGAGAGGGAGCTTTACGGGCTGACGAATAAAATTGTCAAATTTAACGTCGGCTTTTTTCAGCACGATGAGAGCTGATATTTATAATTTTTATTTTCCGGGATACTCTAGCGGAAATCGGGCTATTTTCGGACAGTCAAACAATGACACTTCGATAAAAGTGTTTTTTTATGAATAATGCGTTATCATTCTAGGAATTCGTTTTATAAATAGACTCCAGTTGTTTTTTTAATAACTAGTGCAGTACAAAATAGTGAAACTAATTTGAAAGAAAGCTGTAATAATAAAATTTACCAATGGTTAATTAAACATTTCCTTCATCTTCTATTCACAGCTAAAATAATTTTTTAAAACAATCATCAGCAGCTATTTCCTGCAGCTACCTCTACCTCCAGCGCTCTAAAACTTTAACCTCGACACAGCCGCTCCAAACATATAAAGCCTTAATCAAACGTCCGCGTTTACGTTTACAGCCCTTCGGCGTTCACCCTAAAATTCATCGAAAATCATAAAATTCGAGCGTCAGCGGCTCCTCGTCTATACAGGCCATTTTGGCTCGGAATTTTTTCTCTCCCTCTTTATTACCGCGTGGCTATAGCTGACGTGCGGCTTTCGTGCGATGCGCCCGGGCCCATGAATAAGCAACGAGTCTTACAGGGAGCCTAGCTAACTTTCGGCGCGCTAATCCCCCGGCGGAGAGAAACTCGATCCTTAATGAAGCATCAAGTGCGAGGGACTCGGAGAAAAAAATCCAACCGACCAATCACACCAGGCGAATACCTTGCCTAAGAGCGAGAGAGAGGAATATTCCCCTCGAACACTTATACAACTTCGCCCTTTCGCCGCGCGCGCGCGCGCGAGAGAGGGCCTAACTTTAACTTTGCAAAGTGTCTAAATGCACGCGAAACTCGCCCACCTCTCTATTCGTTGAACGGCCAAACTTTTCTTCTGTGCCTCTCGCGCTAGCGATCTAGCCTTTTTTTTTGTTAAAACAATTATTTGTAACTTGATTGGTGATCATTAGTTTGAGTTCTAATTGGAAATATCGGAGGAGGGTGATTGGCTGTTTGCGCTGCTCTGTGCATTATGAAATGCGCTTTTTTTGAATTAAGGGAGTTTTATTTGGTTTTTCTTATATAGAAACATATATGATGGTTTTTTTTGCTTTTTTTTATTATATGCGATGGTTGTTATTACATTCTAAACTCAAAAGTGTTAAATCTGGAAATAAAAGTTTTAAAACCTACATATTATAATGTTTATAAAAATTTAAAATGTAGATTTTAATTCGTAAAATGACTTATTTACTAAATTTAATATCATGAATATTTATTCAGTGTTGAATTAAAAAATTGAGATAATTAGCTCTATTATAAATATAAATAAGTATTTGTACCGCAGTTTGAACATTTTTTAACGCAGAAATAATTTTTAAATTTTAATATTGTTATAATATTATTACAATATTACTACAATATTATTATAACATTACTACAATATTGATTATTCCATCCATGTGCGTGTAAATGTTGTATGATAATGGTATAATATTGGTTTAAAACCTATATTTTAATCCTTAAAGTTATTTTAAGAATTTACACCTACATTTTAACCTTTTATAAAGATTAAAATGTAGGTTTTAAACCTTTTACTTTCAGATTTCGCACTTTTGAGTTTAGAGTGTAGCGAGACTTGATGCTTGAGAGATCATATTTATCCTTTGATATCTTTTGCAAAGCTGTTTCTAAATGACAAATGGCAGTGAAACAAAATTTATAAAGTATTATTTTTAATTTTTTTTAGTTTTTTTTTAATAATGTTGTAAACGACGTTAAAAATACGTTTTTGCTGTTTTCTTCAAAGTATTATGTATCGCTGATCCTCCGTCTAATATTTTCAAAGAAAAATAAAATTTTCTAAAGGTTTAAAGAAGCATGCACGATTTTTCTTCTTATCAGAGCCATCTAAAAGGCATTCCGATAAAAGAAAACCGTTTTTATGATCAAAATATCTGTCAAACGTTTTCCTTTTTTTAAAAAAAAAAGTATTTGAGATATTTTCAAAGAGATTTTCTTGTCAATCTAAAAGAACGATTTTGAACTGATTAAAAATCCTTATAATAATTGTACTTTAAAGTTTTCCTAAAAAATTTAACTTCAAACTCTAAGTACTATACAAAAATAAGCGAAAAACATAATTAAAATTCGTATATTTTTGACTTCAAAAGTGGATGATTGACTTATTGATCCAATTAGATAAAGATTTTAACGATTATTTTTGTGTATAATAATACTTGTTCCTAAAATAAAGAATCTCTAAGTGATCAAACTCTGACCTAATTTCAATTGTTAGTACTCTTCTCTTATAGGATTCAAGATAAGCTGTGGTGGCTTACGAATAGATTCATCTGAAGTTTAAATTTGCTGTATTAATAACAAGAGTTTGAAAACTTTAAATGAATCTGCAAGTCTTCGTGTTGAACTTTGATTCTGCAAATTATTTTAACATTTTTCAAGATTTTTGATTAACTGCATAAAAAATATAATAATAAAAAAATTCGATAAAAAATGTTTGTTGGTTTTTATAACATTCTCAATAACATCTTAGGTCTCTAATATCAATGTTATTATTGTGCCAAAAAATATTTTGCTTTTTGAATTAATATAATAGCTTGAAACAATAACTCGAGTTGTGTTTTTTGTGTTTTCGAGATATCTGTAGGAGAATCTAGTTTACTTTAAAATTTTTTTCATAAAGATTAGAATCACAATATTCATGAAAAATAAAATCGAATCTTGAAATACATGAAATGATAATACAATTGATTTGTAATACGATTGTCGATTATCTTCCAGTAATGTTTTGATAGTTCTGATATTTTGGCGCCAGAAAATACATGTCAGAAAATAAATGAAATTCCAAAAAAAAAAAAAAAATAGTTTAAATCATTATTACATATCATGACAAAAACAACTTAAACAGCACTTGAAGAATAAAACGTGTTAATTTTACAAGACATAGTTAACATTTAATCACAATTTATATGGGTCAATTAGTTCACTTAAAACTCCCACAAACTTATCGAAACAGGTAAATTTCAAGCGCAATTATTAAACCCAAAGGAAATTAGCATTTTATCCAGCCAAAATCTCGCACGACAAACAGCCTCGTATACAAACACACCCTCGTGTGCAGCCAACATTTCACTCTCAAATCGCTTTCTCAGATCCCGCGATAGAAAAACAAAAAAAAAAAAAAAAAAAATCTCGCCTCCGCCGATCAATTTAGTCTGGAGCCGATATCGGCGCGGCGCGTGCCGCTCATCACTGCTCTGGCCGAGTTCATACCGCACACTATTTTCCAGCCGTTAAGCTGCTCATTACCTCTGGCGTCGCTCGATATTCATTCGCCCGCCCGCCACCTCCTCAGCCAGTTTTCAGCTAATTTAGATCCATTTTCCGCGCAAAATTTTTCCCCATCATCGAGCCGGGGGGTACGATAACCCGCTCCCTCACGAAAACTACCCCCTCCCCCTTATCGAGATGTACAGCTACAGTGACCGGCTTGTCCCGTAAAAATCCGCCGCGCACACAACTTTTCCCTCCCTTTCAGGTACACACTCCAACACGGCACGGAAAACACCCATGTATACGCGTATACATTCAAACACAGACGAGCGTGCAGGAGCTCCGAAATTTTTCCGTCTCCTCGAGTCGTGCGCGCGAGCGGCCGCTACACGGCGCGCTGACTCCCTGCCCCCCCGCTCGACTCCCCCACCAGCCTCGAAAAGCTCGTGGGCCAATGCGAATCCGGGGCTATATGCCGCTGTCTCTAGCGGGAGAGGGAGCGAAAGAGAGAGAGAGAGACAGAGAGCGTACCCTATCGATCGTCGCCGTCGTCGTTCGCTGACTCTCTCTCTCTCGCGTCGCTCGCCGTGTATATATATATATATATATATAGCTATATAGCTTGTTACAAGAGAGCCCGCCGACGCTGCGCGATGCGCACTCATCACGTATATATATATGTATATATATACGTGCATACATCTACAACCCCCGGCGTGTAATTCGCTCAGCCGTGTAGGTATATACGTATGTGCATGCGCTCTCGTGCGGCTGCATCTTTGCGCGTGCGGGTAATGTACCGGTGTGCGAGAGAGCAGCGCGATGAGTTTGGCTTGCTGCGCTCTGCCGGAATATCACGGCTCTGTATATGTATATATACACGCAAGCGTGCGCGGCTTGTTTTTTCTCTCCCCCGGAATCTATGCGCGTCTCTGTCTGCCGGGCGGATTTTTCTTTCGAAATATGGAAATCGGAAATGTCTGACGTGCTGCTCTCCCACGCGTATATTGTCCTTTATGCGAGCGTTGTCGATATGCTTCTGTCGTATTCCTTCGATATGCCTTATGCGCATGTGTACGTTTTTATATTTACGTTTCGTCGAGCGCGTGCGTCTACATATTGGCCCAAGTCTGTTTTTGCGTATCTCACTATCGTGGAACACGACGTATAGATACACAGACGCAGAACTTGGATACGTTTTCGCGTGCGAGGGCGCATTAGTCAGAGGCGCCACGAAAAGTATAGCCCCGATTTCGTGTGTATCGCGTCCACGTCGGATATGTTTCTCTCTTCCGGTTAAATCGGAGGCTACACTAGCGCCCTGTACACACTTGGACTCCGGCCACCCCACTTTTTCACGGAACCTCCCCTATATACACTATACCAGAGCGGCCGTCCGCCGCGTGTAGATGAATCATAACAGGAAGTACACGCGGGCTCTGGCCTATCGCGTGAGATTACTAATAAGAAATAAAGCAGCGGGAAAACGTCATTTAATTTGCATTTATTCTGCGCTCGCTGTTAATGCCTTGTGTGTTTTATTAGCTGTAAAAGCCGAGCCGTCGACGGAAGCTTTCAGCGATATACTTTCGCGCTGCGTTTCGCTCGTAAACATAATGTACGCGTGAAGTGTGCGCGCACGTGTCAATATATCCCCTCGTAAATCCGCGTTATTTTGCGTCCACGACGGCCTTTCGAGCATAGCCTACATCTAATTAAAACAGCAACGCCTAGGGGCAATAATTGACGTAATCCGCGACCTCGCGGACAATCGGCCGCTGAGGCGCCAAAGAATCGGCTGTAAAATAGAGCGCGCGAGAAAAAACATTGCGGGGGAGAGAAGAAAAAAGTTAATTAGCGGGAGACGGCCTCTTCAGGCGAGCCATTGAGTCTCGAGGGCCGGCGCCTATTTCCTCGTGCGAGCAGAACGTTTAAATGTCAAAGAGCCGTGGCATTGGGCTGGGCTACAGGGCTTTGATCGGCTAGAAAGAGAGGGGGGAAAAAAAAAGGAAAACCGAGGCGTGAGGCCCGATGCTAATGAGCGAACTGCCGGGCTGGCTAAAGAGGAGGGAAAGAGGCGGAGAAAGTGCAATTGAATTTCGAGACCATTGGCCCCTTGCTTTTTCTCGCGGTTCGCTGTACGGAGGTAGGAGACGAATCGGACGGCTGGTTATTGCGGTTAGCTTTTAATGCATTTTTAATGGTAATGATGGTTTGGCGAGGTTGGTTTTTGTATTGCTTTTGAGACTGATTTTTGGGGTGATTTGCGCAGTTATAGGGAAAAGGAAGGTTGGAATTTTGCAAGCATTTGAAAATAAAATAATTTTGTTTGATAAACAACTGTACTTTTTACAATAATAATGTTTTGTATAAAAATTGCTAAATAGACCACACTGCAAGTAGACCTTTCGAATTCAATAGTATTGTGCGCTCAAACATTGGAAATTCAAGAGAAACAAAGGACTTTTCTCTTTCGCCGTTTTCCTTCTTCATTGGCAATACTGCAGGCTCGGTGTGGTTCGCCTTTCAATACGTCTAAACTATATATGCTTTTTCCCCCGTTCGATGCGTCATAATGAAATAATCTTCATAGACTATTAAAAGTGATATGCTGCTCCAGTTTCAGAGGAAACTGGCAACCAACTGAAATCAATATGCTTTTTCATTAAAAATGCGTAACGTTACAATTTATTTTTCTGCTAATGTATGTGTGTTATTTAATACTGATTAAGGATTGCGGTAGCTAGGTGAAGGCAAGTATGATAAAGGAGCAATACTTTAATATTAGAGAAAAATGTTTTCTGCTATGATTCAATTTTTTATGATTTATGATCATGCTGGTCTGTACGGTTAGAGCCGCAGTCGTAATCTATCAACTGTAATAAAACATTAGACAGTTTTTATCTCTTTAAGATAATTTTATATCAAGACACTTCGCAATTCATTATTAGATTTCACTGTTTTCTTTTTCCTTAATTTGTATCTGTCAATCTATTTTTTCTTTGTTGAATGAAATAACATAACTTTTTAAAAATTCAAACTTGTAATTTCTTAATTACTTTATGTAGTTTCACATTAACTTCGTTAAATGTTTCACATCAACACAGAAATGCTTCACATTAACTTCGTGCACTATGTGTACATACTTATATATGCGTGTGAAAAAATTGTTTTCACCGTATCTCTTGAACGCATACTTGAGCGTATACGCTATAATTTAGTATAAACACTTGAGATTTGGTTTAACTTAGAACTCAAACATAAAACTGCTTATCACATTAAAATTGTACTATTAAAAACTCAGAATTACCAAAACAATTTCTTAGTTTTTATAAAGTAAAAAAATTATTAATTTTTATTTTCATTAATAACACAGGCATACAAAAAGTAATCTGTTCCAGAAATTAGACATATATATTTTTTTAAATAGCGATAAAGATTCTACGAATTTCACAATTTAGAACTGAAAAATAAATAATGTTTATGATTTCGAAAAAAAATAGTTATGAGTAAATCAAATTATTCTAATCAATTTAAAATTTCAGGAAGCTTTTACATTTTGATTTAACTTATATTAATACAAATTTTATTAGAATGTTTGGAATACGATATAATTATATAGTTTGTTTATTTATTTTAAACACTCTCTAAAATTTAAGGAGTATATATAAGAATATACTCCTTAGCGAGATTTACTCCTTATAAGGTTTAAATCTTTGAAAATAAAAAAATTTATCTCTTATAAGGAGTAAAATTTAAATATTATACTCTTTATAGGAGTAAATTTTAATATATAATCCGTATAAGGAAAAAAAAAATATACTTCTAAATATACTCCTTATTTTAATTTTAATTTTTTTATGAAGAGAAAATTTCTTGATTTTATGAAATTTACTTCTTATAAGGAGTAAGTTTTGACATGGATTCATGCCTTAACTCTCAGAGAGATAGTTTTTCGAAAAAATAAACATATTCATTAATTGATATTCTAATTTTTGAAATTGTAAATACTGAACTAAAAATATGCAGCATTTAAATAAAAAAGATTTTGATAATCGAACACCCAAAGAAATCACTACAATGTCGCTTCCAAATAAAAAATAACTGTATATTCTATTAGCACTTCCGAAATGTTCTCATCAACGAAAGATGCGAAATGTCTTTGAAGTCTAATTTCGTAATTTAATTTTTTCAGTAGGATACTTCCGTTTTATTTTTTACTTCAAGCACGGTCCATCACTAAACAAATAGCAAAAAACTTTAAGGACTGGAGAAATAGAGTAATGTAACGTTCAGGCGTGGTTCTAACACTCAGTTTTTCCATTTTACATACACCTGCAACCTTTCGTTTTTTTGCGTCCTCTCTCTGCTTTCCTCGCGTCGTTTTTAATTTTACCACGCTTTTTCCATTTTCTATCCTTTCCTCTCTTTTTCCTCCTCTCTGGACAGAAAATTTAATTAACGAATTTCTATGTTGCAAAACTCTTTTTTTTGCGCCTTTCCATGACTAAAATTTAAATACAAAAATATGCAACTTATATTTTTAGATCAGCTCACAGGATGATGAGGATTAGTTTATTTTTAGTAACAATAATAATACTAGCATTGCGCTGGTAATTTTATTTTCTAAAAAGATTTTGTAATCACTTTTAAAAATCTGGATCTGAAACTATCTAACTTTCGCCAAATTGTATCAACTTTTGTACGAAAGGTATTTTTGTTCAAAACTGTCGTGAAGGAACTTACGATTCCATTTTATCCGATTAGAAATCTAACAGTCATGAAACAAGATTAGCAAATTGAAAAAAGAAATTTCAATTCTTTAGTTAAGCTAAAAACTGTAATTCAGATGATTATTTCATTACCATCAGGTTATTTAAAAATTCTTAAATAAAACGTTTATTTTTTTAATCATCTTGGTTTATCGAAGACCAATTATACAGTAAAGACATTTATTTCTTATTAAGAGGTTTTAATAAATAATTTCCTCATATTTCTTTTTGCAATGATTATATTAAGTTTGAGAAAGCAAAGTACCAATGAACTAGTAACTGTTTTTTAATTTAAATAACAAATTTAAATTATGTACTATCTGATTCATTAACAAAGGAACAAGTACGTCTGAAGACAGAAAACGAAAAAGCACTACTTGCATGATGCGCCTTAATTAACGTCGACGAGCGAAAACAACAAATGAAGCTTTATAACAACAAATGAAGCTGCTCTATTCTCAACTGCATAAGAGCCTCAAAGAGCGAATGCGCGCGCGTGCTCTTTTCATAAAATTTCCCAAACTCTGTGACATCAGACTCGCGGCGTCTTACACACGCTATTATATCTATGCTTATAGGTTTGAAAGCGAAGCCAAATATGTATAGGACACAAGGCCGCAGTAAATAAGAAAACTTTTCCTGACGGAAAATCGAATTGAAGATGCGCACGGGGCACGTAATTATACACACTGACATTTACCAAGAGTCTGGGCAAAGAATGTATAGAATTATTAAATTTTTAATATTGATGATAATAATGTGTATAAATTTTCATCGTGACGTATAATGAGATAGAATAATAAATCGGAGTAGTTTTATGGATTTTACAATTTTGATTCTGAGAAAATACTAATGATATTTAAATTTATAGCATTCTAGAATTACATTTTGATACAATGTTATATTATGCTCAATTACATTATCAGTATATAATTTCATTTTATTTACATGAAACATTTAATAAAAATATTCAAATTATACCTTGAAATTATACTTTAATTAAACTGTGCATATGAAAATTTTCCTCAAATATCAAAATAAAAATAGCTTTCCACCTTTAAAAAAAAATCTCGTGTACAATCGTGCAACATTGCCCTCAACATCCCAATTTCCAAATTGAATTCTCAAATTCAAACAATTATCATCACAGCATTCTAAACCATACCCCCCTTCCCGCCGTAGCATCAGCAAGTATGTGGCTGGAAGAATAAGAGAACCCAAGTCAACAATCTACTCGGCGCAA
The DNA here is from genome assembly GCA_900480035.1 of Eupelmus urozonus. NCBI lineage: Eukaryota > Metazoa > Arthropoda > Insecta > Hymenoptera > Eupelmidae > Eupelmus > Eupelmus urozonus. The sequence goes on from UELX01001175.1 coordinate 23,831, forward strand.
AGATCTTTCTTACACTATCGCGAAGCAAGTAGCACGCCGGTGTGTATGTACGAGCAAGCATTGTGGGCTCGGTGGCCCCCTTTCTTTTTAACAACGTCGTTACACGGCTGAGTGTTTTTCTTATGCTATACCGAGCTCGCGAAATGCTGAGCCTCGTCGTACCAGTCGTTTGCCTTCTTTTAGTGTCAATGTTTCCTTCTCATTATTTGCTACAATCTATCTTCTACTTTCTTGCCTATTATCATTTTTTATGAAATCTCCGATTTTTAAGCTCCGCTCGTTACTCTTTCATTTGATTATTCCACCTCTTCATTCTCCCTACCGAGTCATTTTTTTCTTCTTTTCTTACTCCCGAGTAGACAAAGAACTAAACTGTTCTCCCATTATTTTCTGTCTCGATTTCTGTCTTAATCTATTCCTCTTCATTTTCATAACTGGAAAACTCATTTCTCCCGCTCATAAAGAACACACAATCCTTTTCATTCCTCCGTGTCTCGTTCTCCATTATACCTCGCACTTTTCCAGTCTCGATCTTTATCCTTTTTAAATCCTCCCTGAATCTCCCCAGTTCATACAGCGCGCGCGTCCACCCTTGGCACACTCATTGAAACGAAGCTTGCCTGTTATCTCACACAATCGCACGCATATGCACACACGCACAGCTACATACACGGCCGAGGGAGAAATGTTTGCTCGTTCGCTCCTTTTTTCCTCATTTGCACGTTAAAACGTTTAATCGTCGAGGTGTGCTCCCCTCTCTTTCTCCTTCTCTCTTGTAGGATTTATGAATCGCCGACGCCGAAAGCGAGGAATGTAAACTCGCTCTCGCGAATGGCGAGCTATATACCGGCTACGTTGAAACTTGCGAGTTTAGAAATAAGGCAAACTGGCGTGGGAGGCTTGCTCGCTGTTCGGCTTGCATACACTCTTACATGTACACACATTCACTCACACACGCACGTACAAACACACACGTACATGTACGAGTCCAGGAAAGTTGGTGTGTAATTTTGGATTACGCGATTAAATGCAAAGTTGAAACGTCATGTCAGTCGGGCGTTAGGCAGTATGCTCTAACGAATGCGTTTGCCTTTGGAGCAGATTTCAAAACGTTACGGGCTCGTGAGCGAGTAATGTTGTGATGAATGCTTTTTGACGCTATGTGTTTTTAGTTTGGAATAATTTTGTACGGCCAGTAATTTAGCGATGAATGTAGGTTTTAAATCTGATGGCCGGTGGTCTAATAAAAGGATGAATCTGGAATGTTATTCGGGAGGAGTTGAACAACTGTGAGGTTCATAATTTTCATGGTGAAATTTGGAAAACTTGTTAAGAATTTAATTAGGACCTGCTTTAAAAATGTATGAATGAGCAGATTGAATTACTTAAATTGTATATTTGAAATATTTATAGTTATTTTCAAAAGGAGAAAAATAAATTAAAAGCTATAATGAATGAAAACGAATGAAAGAATTTCAGTATTATTCGTTAAATAAACCAGATTTTACAGAAACGAATGCACTACAACAATTTTCTAATTTAAAACTTTTCTCATAACATTTCAAACCATCCAACTTTGAGTTCCATTAAGATTACAATTTTCAAATATCTTTTTAAAACTTAAAAAAGAAACTGGTACACCTCCCTCCCAGTATATAAACAAAAAAATCTCTCCCCATATCCAAACCAAAAATCACACACCAACTATCCCAAAATTCAACCCGCATTCTCCGCTATCCCAACATAGATCTCACGAAACTCGTCTCCTTTTTTCCTCCCCAACTCGTCCACGGCTCTAATCAAAGCAAGCATAAAAGCGCATTCGTTTATAAAACCTCGCGGCGCGCACGCAGCGCTATCTAGTTTCCGCGCGGGACGGAAGCGCGCGCGCGCGCAGCCAGCCGCGGGGAATCCCCGGCTAACAAACTTTTCAGCGCTCGCTCGCCAATTACATACGCGACGCATACGCTTAATTCGATTTTTCATGCCCGCGGCTCTCTAACTTTGTATTCTCGTCCGCGGCGCGCTAAGTGCGCGCTGGAGTCGTAACAGGTGCGGGCTGAGTAATTTCGTTGGGAGATTTATTAGACTGCAGCTGCGCAACGTTGTTAAAAAAAGGGGGGAAAGGAAGGCTCGATGCGGGATTTCACGTGTGGCTTGCTGCGCTTTATATCGATTCCGTCTCGGGTTTAGGGAGAGAGGTGAGGTTTTCGTGTATGCGAAATGCAGGCCTAGAAGACGTTCGTGCGGGGGGTTTACGATGTCTGTCGCGGCCAATAGGAAAATTGTGGATGAGGGTAGTTTTTACGATGTCGGGTTGCGAGAGTTATTATATTACCTTATAAAATTGGTGAACGTGGAAGAAAATTTATCTAGAATTGATGAACTGATTAAAATAAGAGGACGTTGAATTATAAAAATGTACGGAAAATAACACAGATCTATCTTTATTATCCAAGTTTTAATTTCGAATCGATATTGCATTACCACAATGTTATTCTAGTAAGAGTACTATTAATATACAGAATAAATTACGCGATGAGATATATATTTAAAATTGAAAATTTCTATGAAAATATAGATCTTTTGATTTGTTAATCAATGCAATATGCAACTTCATAAGATATTTTTAAACTTTATACTAAAAATTAAGTATTTAGTAATAATAGTTTTTAATCTAATTAATTTTAATCAAGATCGAATTGTTAGCTCTTAGTCCTAATTAATTTTCTCCCTGACTTAAACTTTTTCCATACAAACGTAATAAAAACGTGCAGATTCACGTACAACCTACGAATAATCAGTCAAACCTTAAAATATACCAAAACAATAGGGCCCAAACAATTAAAAACCTGCGCACACAAGCGCACGAAAAAGCCAGCCCATACACTACACGTCACCCAAAAAGCAATAAATACGTGAAGAGCCAACATCGAGCTCTGAAGAGCGGACTTGTTGACAATAGCTCGGACGAGGAAGCGAAAAAAGCGCGCCCACCCCCTAGAGAGAGAGAGAAAAAAGCGTATGATTTTTGGCACTCGCGCAGGCTCGCCTCTACATACCTACACACCCCACCAAAGAGAGAGATGGCTTTTTCTCCTAGTCGGACGATGTTGGGTGGCAAGAAAAATGGCCGGCCGTGAGAGAGAGAGAAAGAGAGAGAGAGAGGGCACACGAGCTGCATCGACAATGGACCGCGCGCGATGAGGAGGAAAACTGTTTCGGGGCCGCGGTGATATCCCCGCGTCTTCCCGGGGAGACGGTGCACACACGTATATATATAGGAGAGGGCCGATCCGGACGTTAGCCCCCCCACGCGGATCGTGAGCCGAAAGTGGAACGGAAAAATCGATAGCACGAGAGAGCCTTTGCCGCGAGAGGAGCAACCGTCTTTTTCGAAACACGACGCGCGTTTCGACAAGGAAAGGAGCGCGATATCGAGCCGGGAAATCATTTTCTTTTATTGGCCATTTTTCAGGGTGATGCTCTGGAGGTGTAGTCTGTTTTTAAGATCGAGAAGAGGCTTGAATGGCTTTCTTATAAAGTTTATGGATTGAATTGACGTCGAATAATTCGGAATTGTAATGGTTGGATTTAAATGAATGTAAAGATGAACATCAACCGATCAAAATGCTGTAATGGTTCATTTATAAGGTGGTTACCCTTCTTACTTCTATAAAGAAAAGATTAAGATTTATGGCAATATTCGTTAAATATGCGATGATAATGTAGTTTGTCTGTAAGCATGAAGTACGCATAGTAAACTGAAAACAAGCGCTTACTCCAATAAAATTTTGGATTGTTAGGTCGAATCATGTAAACTTACAATATTAAAAACGGTACGAACGGTTTAAAAAAGTCTTATACTATATTATTTTGTACTATAATGTACTAAACACTCGTTACGACCTATTTTATTTATTTCGGGTTCTCTCACTTTACACATGATGTATACACATGATAAAAAATAATGTTCCTGACACGTGCGTATTTGAACTTTATCACATACTCATGTAATTGCGCAGCACGCGTGTCTGCTTTACTGATACTCATAACTAAAATTTAATTTTACACACTTGTTAGAAATAAAACTAATTATTTAAATCTAGCAAGCGAGACTTAAAATGCAAACATTCTAAAAGTCTCACGTGATAATCTCCTAAAATACTTTTTTTAATTCAGTATATCTTTTCATTGAAAAGATTTGAAATGTAACAAACTTTTCAGTAATGAATTATTGTAACATCTTATGGCTTATCGATATCCAGTTTTGTTCCATTCGTATTGTTCTTCCACGAGCGTGAACATTTTGTCTTGGGCTGGATTGTTTTTTAACAATGCGGTAGCTGATGTAAAATTTTCTATATTCAAATATCAATTCAAGATTATTGCGAAGAAAATTATTTTAGCATGACTATAATGAAGTATAGTTTGTAATAATTAATTAATTTAAGTTTTATTTATAGAATTGTATTAAAAGATTTTGTCGATAAGATTATATTCTTTAACATAAATTATAAATGATCAGTCTCACTCAAAAATATATATCAATTAAAAAATCTGGTTTCTAGAATCAAATTAACTCAATGGTCACAGTTAAAAGTCACAAGATTCCATCGAAATTCATTTAAAGAATAAATTGACCCAAAAATTCAGAATATATAAGTCGAGTAATGCAAGTTAAAGGAATCACAACTATAGAAAATCAATATTACACCGATCCTTCATAAAAAAAGGACATCAATCCCAAAGCACATCTTACGAAAACTGACCAAATCAACTATCGTAAGCAATCCCAACAAATTTGTCAACTCCACAATCGGGCAGTCCAGCCGACTAGTTCAAGCGACGATCTGCACCAGCTCCTCAATACAACCAAAGCTCAAATCAATACCCCAGCAAACTCGCAAAGCAAAGCCAGCGGTGTCCAGCCATATATCCGTACGTCACCTAACTTCTCTCCTATATATCCACGAATTACAGGCGTCCATGCGGGTCCCCGATCGTCCGAACTGTTAATGGTCCCCCAGCTCGCTTCGATCAAGGACAAAGCTGGAACACTCCGGCGATCTCTTCCCCGCTATCCCCCCTTTCTCCGGAAAAAGTAAAAACTTTCCCGCGCTCAAGCACAGCAATCCCAAAGCGTTGAAAATCGACTATACGCAAAAGTCGATCGATAAACCAGCGCGTGATTTTCCACGCAACCTCGAAAGCTCATTACATCCGGCGTTTGCGCACAGTGTGCCTGAAATTTTCCCATAGAGAGCTTTCACCAGGAGAAAGCGGCAGAACATCAACCTCAAAAGTGGAATTGCGTCCAGGAGCGCGTGCACAGACCCAACCCTCGCACAGCCAGGCTGGAAGGGGAAATGGAAAACGTGCGGGAATGTGTATATCGTCGCGTGATCGAGCGCGAGCTCCACGATATAGGGCGTGATTAGACACGTGCCCGTGCGAGCAATATGGATCGGAAGAGCGTATATACCAGGTACTTAGGCCGCGCAGTTGTCGTGTAAGGGATTCGTGAAGGCTCGCGCTCATCAATTAACGCGAATCCTCGTTAGTTCGATCTATTATTAACGATCCCGTGATGATGATTTCACGTGTGCTGCTGGCTTTATGCGCGCGGGGATGCGGCTTGAGCGAGCTTTTGATCGAGCGACGCGATGACTGGGACGGTGCTTTGAGTATTATGGCGCTGGTCATTTTCGTCTACGGCTGTATCGCGCGCTGTAAAGCTTGTCGTTATCGCGTTTTCAATGCCGAGTTCTGCGTGTGCTTCCTAGTAGATCCTATATGCGTTTTAATGTGAGCGTAGGCGTTTGTATTAATGCCTGCGCGAGGATATAGCAGTTTGGTTATTCAATCAAGCGGAAGAATAAGAGAATAAAGTCGTTAATTAAACTAAAACTTCCGTGGTGCATTAGCAAAGCGAATTGCAGAGTTCAAACGAAACAAGCCGAATCGACCCATTGATCCAACATCGCGTTGAATTTTACCGCGCAGCCACTTACAATCTTGTATACACGATCAACCCACGCTCTAGATTATTCAGCGCACGCGGCCGATCGGCTCTCCTCTTCTTTCTCTCCAGCTCAGCCCGCATAGATTTCAATTACAATCGCACCTATATCCGACAGCTCAACACTTCGACATCACCACAATTCCTCCCGACAATCGCCTTAGCACATGGCGAGCCTCGCCTTAACCCACCAGGACAACGTGTGCAGCTCATGTGTGCCACAGCGTATCCCTCCCCTCGGGCATACACAAATCTGTTAATTAATAATCCCTCGCTGGGCGCCAAACCGCTGGCCGAAAGCAGGTCAGTCCGGCCAGCGCGGCATACATACACATAGCAAAGGAGGGTCGCGAACAATTCGGAAAAATGGAGCAGGAAAATAACGAAAGGTCGCGCTGACAGTCGTCGCGGATAACTCGCGCAAGCTCTCCCTCTATAGAGCTTGCAAGCTCGCCGAGCAAGGAGAGAGGGACGCGGCAGCTAGCGGCTCGGAATCAATAGGGGTCAGTGGCATCAGGCGCGCACACCCACACACACACACAGGCCACAATCGCTCAGCGTGCCGCGCGGCTGACAATGCGACGCGCGCCGCATATCTTCCCCAGTGCACGCGCCTCCCACCCTACTCCCATTCGTGTCATTTTGCGTAATAAAGATTTATCGCGGCGCGGCTCTTTTTTTCTTCTTCTTTTTTCCCTTTTATCGCGGGAAGACGTTCGAGCGTTTAATTAATTCGCGATATCGAATTTGCCTCGGCGTGTTCGCTTGAGTGTATATATATATAGATTGCGGCGGTGTGATTATCCGGTTTATCTTCCGTATAGAGTTTAACGTCCGTGAAGTGTCGCTGCTTTTTTTCGTTTGCCTTCCGGCTTCTTTTGTTTTTTTCGAAGGATCGGGTTTTGCAAAAAAGAGAGCGCGTTTTCTCTCGCGATTAGAGCGGTTAATTGCGAGGAAGGAAGCGAGAGAACGAGAGCCGAATCGATCTTTCGCGCTGATTGCGTTAGTCGAGCCAATTTGCTAAGTAAATGTGATCTAGCCTGTATTTACTGGCGCCTCGGGCGAGCTTGTTTTTGCGGTCGATATTGCGGACTTTTTCTTTCCCTTTTTCATTTTGTATTTTCGAGATCTGGATTATAAAATTGAAGTATTTATAAGCTATTTCTGGGATTGCTGGGCTGGAGGATGCATGTACGGTTATTTTCAGAAGGCTTCGAGTGTTGCTTTTTTATTTAGAGGAAGACTTTACTGTCAGCTCTAGATTTTGCGCTAATGGATTTAGCCGAGCGGAATTTCCATTAACCCTTTAGCCGGATTATGTACCCCCACCCCCACCTCTCTGCAACTGTGGATTATCTAAAAATAAAAAACCGCGTTATATCGTGATAGTCATTCTGATGAAAGGCCTCTATATCTATAAGTATACAATTTTCTGTATTTCCAATAAAAAAAATAAGAACCATTTCTATAGAGTAAAAATCGATCACCAAATCTTACAAGTGTTCTTTTTTCTCCCACCAAATCGATTTCTACATCAACCTTAGCCACCTAACTCAATCCAGCTCGCTCCTCCCGAGCACTTCGCCTTTGATCCAGCACCGCTCAAAGATCAATCGCTAATACCCACCCCCGAGCCATCCGAAACAAACATCACATTACGTATCCCATCGACAGCAGTTGCCGACAAGCTCGAAAAGATAACCGCGGAACTGGCAGGTTCAAACGACGCGCGAGTAACCAGAGCATGAAGCGCCACGCGCGGCGCGCCCTCGAGAGTAAAGCGAAAAAAAGTTCCACATCGCGGGAGAGAGAGAGGAGGCTGAGACTCCTCAAAGAGCCTCGCGTGTGTGTGTGCCCTTCCTCTACTTAGCGCGCTAGTTTTTCCAAACTGCAGACTTCTTCGAGGCCGTCTGGGCGGCGCGCGTAACGAAGGGCTATGCTCGGGATTTCGCGCTCTCTGCTTCGCACTTCTCGTTCGCGTCTACGTACGTGCGCGCGCGCGGCTGTGTACGTAGCGAAGTGCTGGAAACTGTCGAGTGGCCGAGAAAGAGAGAGTTTATGACGGAAGTACTCGAGAGAGTGCAGAGAGACGGCTGGGGAGAAGGAAAATGCGCTTCCGAGGACGAGCGAAGTCGATTTGGGTTAGCGCGACTTTTTGGCCTCGTCGCGCTAATTGCTGAGAAGGGGGGTGTAATATTTTTTCAGAGAGGAGAGGAGGAGATGCCAAGCGGATGTTTAAGTTTTATCGGCCACCGAATTTCCAGGGGTCCGCCGGGAGGGATTAATCAGTGCGGGGTCAGCGAGCAGCTTCAATGAGGGCTGTATTTAAGGGCTGAAATGGAGCGTTTAATGTTTTTGAGGATAAGTGCTGGAAAGTTGGTTTTTTTTCTGGGGTGAGACGTTGATGCGCTGATTTTTGCGGAGAATTTTAATTAATTACTTGGAGATTAAGGAAAGTTGAGTGTAAGATGCATAATGATAATCATATAGCAAGTGGAAAGAAATTTTCAAGATTTTAAGAAAGCCAAATGTATTTTTTAATTTGCTAACTAGAAAGCTGGCATCTTTAATCCAAATATATGTTCCGGTACAGATTATTATAAGATTAAAAATGTAATTTGTCGAGATTATTTTTTAATAAAAAAAAATTCACATAAAATTTTTATTTAAACACGATTTATAACTTTTTACCTAGATTCTTCATTTTTCTTTCACTGGAATATTTTATATTTAATCAACAATTACATTATAAATATGTATCTTCCCGAACGAAGTCAGAGAGATTATTTTATTACTTTGAAATGGGTGTCTGCATAAAACGCGCGTGCGGATAAAAAGAAATTCTTTGAAAATCGTATAAATGCTTTTTCAGCAAACAAAATTTAATCTTTTGATCTTTAACGTAAAGCGCAGATTTAAAAAGTAAATCTGTTTTTCATGACGTTAAAAATACACAAATATCCTTTGCCAGTCTCAAAGCCGATCTACATTCACACCACCTGTATTTACCTATTCCTTCGCACGTAACCATCAAGTACGTCGACCGACCCAAAATTCGCCTTTTAAAACCTCTATGAATTATGAATATTAACCCAGAAAATAGGATAAACCTACGTCTATCCAGAAACGCGACACTGCTAAAACAAATAAACCGCTCGCTACATCCAAAGGACATCTAGCTGTCACCCGCGCTCACATCCAGCCCCGCAACCTCAATAAAAAGAAAAAGAAATACCGCGCACCAGCCATGTTTATATCTCTCCCTCCCAGGCTCATTTCCAGCCGTGCCGCCCTCTTATTAAAAAAAAAAAAATGCGAGTCGCCCTTGCGCCCGATCCACAACTGTACAAAGCCGGCGAGAAAGAGAGCAAGGGGGGAACAGCTAGAATCCTATCGAAAGATTATTAAATTCCCGGCGCAGATCTGTCTTTAATGGGCCGATCAAATAAAGCGGAAGAGACGATTACTAGTTTCTCTCTCATCCTCCTTCAGCGCCGGGCACGCCGGAGTTTGATCGCATTAAGAAGAGAGGGGAGAGACAGCCAGATATTTGCCTTCCGATTCGCCGCTGCGATTATGCAGGCCCGCGCGCCCATGCACGGGCTGGCCCCCATCTACATAACATCCATATGTATGCGCGCCCGGGAGGAAAGCAGCGCGCGCGCCTCGTGATATCCTCGGGGAAAGGCTGCGGCCTGTGCATATATACCTACATATGCGAAGAGCCGCCGCTCCTCTCCCACGGTTATATCTCAATTTCGAAGAGCGAGCAGCGTGTATCGAGGCCCTAGACTCTCGGGGATGTGTATCGGCGCGCCTACTGTTTCCTTTCCTCTGCGTGGATGTATAGTGAAGAGTTTTTCAATATCTCGCCTGTCGCTCTGCGTCCTGGCTTCGAGGTTGCATTATGAGTGTGCTGATATGCGAGCCGCGCTGATGGAGATGAGCGGGTTTTTTTATGGAAGGAGGTTGGTGTGATTGTTCGATACCACTGACGACTGGGACTTTTTCGATTTGAGAGGTCTGAGGGAAAATGGGATTTTTTTTTCCTTTTTTCGATTTCGATAGTGTTGGTAGATGAGTTTTAAATTATATAGCTAGGAAGGGTCGATTATTAGATGCTAAGAAAACGAGGATGCTGCCTATGACCGGTGTAATAAGTTTCCGCGCGCGTCCCACGACAAGTTTGCAAACTGTATAATCCAGGAGGCCGCGTCGCCGTGAATCCATACAAGCTCGGCCACTTGTTAATAATTCGAAGCGTTAGAGGCCGCGGGAAAGCCGCTTATATACCGAAAATGATTGTTCGAAATTTTCTCTTTGCCTTTAGCCGATCACTTAAGCTGTCAGTCGCTTAGGCTTTTTAGTTTTTCTTCAGAATATAATCCTGCTTGTTTTTAGTTTATGCGAATTTATTATGTATTAATGAAAGAACGAAGAGGATAGTTAAAAATTAATCTATAATCTACTTTGTCCGATACTCATCCTAGAAACATTCCGACGATTCCAAATAAAAAAACCGTGTCTCCTATAAATAAGATACTACTTTCATCATTTAGAAACTACAATACACTCTTGCAAACTTTCATCTTACACCGATAGAAAACCTTCGCCGCAATCTATTCCCCAAATCCCAAAGACAGCCTAATCACAGCGAAGCACCACCAACCACAATCCCAAATAATTTTCCATCCGCCACTTCCTCCACTAACCCGCGATCGAACGCCGATACACATAACCACCTCGCTCCCAAAATTACAAGCATTATTAATTCCTACATTTCCCTTCCCCTCCCATCCTCCACCCACGCTCATTGTACTCTCATAATACACATATATATAAACGCCGGCGCGAGGCGGCGCCCCGTGAAATCACGCGAGTGTCGCGGCTCACGCGCCGGCTCAAAGGAGTTAAAGCGCGGGAGGATGCGAGTAGAGCATAGCGGTTTCACGAGGGCCCTGAACAATCCACTTCAACTTTCAGCCCGCCGCGCGCGAGTTAAGATGCGCACAATGTATATGTGGGAGCGCCGCTGCGCGCGCGCGCTCGTTAAAGTCCTGAATTCGCTGCGCGGCTGTAGACGCGTGGACTCGGCCGTGAAGGTGTGTTTTCGAAGTTTGTTTTACGAGTTGCAGGTGGCTTGATGGGAGGGTTATTGTTGTTATTGATGCGGTATTGACGTGTTGTTTTCCATGAATTTTGGAGTTTTGCTGCTGCGATGGGAGAGAGTGGAAATTTAATTAGTTGGGTTTAATGTTGGAAATTTGACTTGGGTTTTGATAATGGGGCTAATTAGGGGTTAGCAAACGGTCCAAATAATGTTAATAATATAAGGCGGCTTAGTTAATTAATTAGGGCTTATTTATTTTGTTGTACAAGCAAATGCATCAGATTTTAAGTAACATGGAATTTTGTTATTTGGGTGGTTTTAATTATAATTTTGGGTTTTTGCATAAAACATAATAAATTTAATTTTACGTTATTTTAATAGAACTGCAAGTAAATGTTTCTTTCAATTGGAATATTTTCAACGTTGTAATCGGATTATACGAAATATCAATATAGTTTCTTCCATTTTTATGTTTTATCTTTTAATGCTTCGTTTTGTTACCCAGTTTGTAAAATTACCCAGTTATTTTCCTTAAAATAAACAAATATCATGAAAATGTAAAATTTAATAAAAGCAGAAAGAAAAATCTTTTAATAATAAACTTGCTGGATTACTTTACACAATACGAACCGTACTTCGAAAATGTACTGGATTTTTCGCTTAAACGTACGAGCTAGGGCCTTCGATCCAGCTTAGAATAGAAATGCAATCTGAGAATAGACGCGGGAGTAGATTGAGATTTGGATAGTGGGATTGGTCGGAGTGGAAGTCGCATCGATAGATCGATGTCTCGATTAACCGCGCAGTCAAGATTTACGACGCCAGTTCACTGGTCGCTTGATTTTACTTAAAGGAAAAGGTGAAGAAGTGAATACCGCTTGGTACTTCCGTCATATTGCAGACAAGAGATTATATGTTTATAAAGTTTTTATTATTGTTTAAATGATTAATTATGTGTATATTTTGATAAATATCTTCATTTAACTGTCCATCGCTAAATGGTAGTGATTTATAAATAAAATAAAGAGTATAGAAAAGATAATTGTTTAGATAATTAATTTATCATTCTTATAGTTTCCATAGTCCATATAAAATAACAATATTTTTTAAATCTTTCTTTTCGGTAAAGTATTTGAAAAAAAGTATAACAGGAGTATAAAGGTCTCGAGCGCTTTTAATAAAAGAAAAACTGATTACATTACCATGGGTTCGTACTTTCATGAATACCTCAAATGTAGAATGTTGGCTTATTCCATTATTTTCTCCTTTCCTCTATTAACTCCTTCTTGTTTGAGATGAAACAGAAAGTTTGGAAGTTATTTCTTAATCAACAAACAATAAATGTTTATTTACTTAAAAATATAAAAACTTTATGAAAGAAAATATTTACTTTTAATTAAAACTTTAAATTTGTGAACTCTCTTACTAATTCATAATTTGAAATTTATGTATGATACATTTTACTTATACTATTAATAAATATATAATGTTGAATTAACAAGAACAATAATAAATCAATCTTACGTATTAGTAAATTAAGTGCAGTTTTTATTCTTAACGCAAAAAAGAAACTAATTAAACTATTAATTAATAAAAAATTAATAATTAATTATCAATAAATTATTATCAAATAATTAAATTAATTTCTTTTGAGTACACTCATATATTAATATTTTGAAACATTTCGCGTGATTATATGAAGCAGACATACGTATCATTATGAAACTCGTAGTAGTATTATAATTATATTTTTCAATTTTGACCAATCTACAATAAATTGTTAACACATTTCGTCTATTGATTTTACAGAGTCCACATGCACAACAAACATCCAGAATTCGGCCTGTTAATTTAACTGTGCAAATCGCCTGCTAGACCACTCTAACAGACACCATTTTCACAATTTACTTATTTCCCAATTTATCTGCACCCGCAGCGAACATTCGAAAACGGCATCGCAAAGCTCCATTTATTATCTCTCACTGCCACCAATAAAACATAAAAATAATTTCAAAATCCATCACGTACAATATCTGCTCAGGCAGGCTCGCAATGGCAATAGCGAGTATATCCGAGCAGAATAATAGCCCCCCAATAAAGCGAATCCATCAAAAGACTCCCCGAGCCCCGATCTATTGCGATCACTTATTCAAAGCGTCGAGCGCAGAGCCCCATGCATCAGCATTCCACCCCCGCGCCGACAAAGAGCCAGAGAGCGCCGCGGCTATTTACGCCGCGCGCGCGCCCAGCGTCCAGCCCCACATCGCGCGCGCGGCCAAGCTGTCTGAATAAGACTTCCCCCGCGCGCTCGTCTCTTGGACGAAAGGGTCGGGAAACCGCATAGGACCGGCAATGCCGGCCATTAATATCTTGGCGCAAAGTGCCAAGCACGCGAACGGGACAATCCGATTATATTGCCGAGCTCCCGCCGTGCTGTATATACAGCTCGCAGCCACACACACTCAGCGCCGTGATAATCCGCTCTAATCCAGCGCGCGTCTTCCTCCTGTTCCAGGGTCCATCTCTAAATCTCCCTCTCTCTCTCTCTCTGATCAGCGTAAGATGATAATGGAAGTCGGGCCCTACCAGGGCAGGAGACAACGGCAGCAGCAGCAGAAGCAGAAGGAGCGGTATGAGCGAACGCTGGCGAGTCGGATGAACCAGTATTGGCGATGACAAGCCTGATCTTGGAGAACGCAGACTTGAACCGTCTATTTCCGAAATGCCGGCCTAAGCTCGGCCCGGGCCCGCTCCCGGGGGCCGCCAGCAGCAGCTCAGCAGTAGCAGGAGCAGCAGCAGCAGCAGCGCTGGGTACGCCAGGCGCGAGTGAGCAGCAGCAGCAGCAGCCGCATGAGCAGCACTCCCGGAGCCGGGAGCTCGAGGACCGGGACGACCTCGTCGAGGATCTCGTCCTGCCGCAAGCAGCTGTCAACCCGACCGACGACATGATCGACCTCGAGCGCGACACCTCCGACAGGTGAGTTTTTTGGTTTTTTCTTTTTTTTATTGTGATTTTTGGATGGGTGATCTTTTGTACGCATAAAAATAAGCACATGAAATCATGCGAGAAATCACAGTACATGATTTCTAATGTGATTTTTACATTAACTTTCAACAACTCCAAGAAGAATTCTGACTATTTAGTATTTTACATGAATAATTCAATTAGTTCCAGTTTGTAGATTATCGAAAATTATTAGATACGCATTTTTTCATTGATTTGACAATTACTTGCAAAGCTATAAAGATTTCACGTTCGCGGGGCGACACTATTACTTTTTACACTCGTCATTTTATAGTGAGCAATCGTGACATGACACAGATTTTTATAACAGCTATAACGTTGGTATGAATTACGGAATCAAAAAAAAACGTGTCGACCAATTTTTGATGGTAATGGTATAATAATTAGGCAATTATCTGCGTAAAAATATAAACTCAAAAATTAGATCTCACTTTTCGCAACATTTTAACTCGGTTTTTCATATCATTCTTTATTTTTATACGAAACTGCGTATGTACCAACGTGAATGTCAACACGTGCATGTATTTTCCGAGGGCGAGTGACGCTCGTAAAAGGTGAGCCAAGAGTCGTATCTTCCGCTGGGTATTCAATTTTCGTCGGCTTGTGTTTGTACACGGACGTTTTCATTGCTTTCATTAAGGGCTGATTACCCAGCAATATAGCCAAGCCGTTAAACGCGGTTCTGTTTTTCATGCATTTTAGTATTAAGCTTTTTCCGATCCTTTGTAAAAGCATTTTGTTTTTTTATTTATTTGCACACGAGATTCGCATCAGTATTATCGATCGGAATTTTATAAAAACGGAAAAAGTAAATCTCGGATTTTTATTTGTAGAATTGAGACTCGATCAAGTATATATATCCATCGGAAAGTATTCGCGTAGAAAATTCATCCGGATGCCTCTTATTCAAAAGACCGTTTGAAATATGCTACATATATAGAAATCAGATCAGAATTTCAATATTAATACTGCATATATAGAAATTCAGAATGGATTTAAATATCATTAAAAGAATTTTTCCGACCTGTTCCACACGTAGCAACGCGCTAATCTGAAAAACATGAAGGGATTCCACAAAAACGCATAAAAATAGATTCTTCTCAAAAATCACATCAGCCTAATACGACACGCTCCCAACAGCACCATTAACAGAAATTTCAATTCAAGCCATTTACGATATTGATAACTCGAAAAGCAAGCCAATGAAAAGCCTGTTTTTACCGTAGATAAGCCAGCCCCTAGACATAATCTCGACCGTCTGAATATGTTTGAAATTCCCTCAAGGCCAGCGGCCGTCGTAAACGGCCTTTTCTGCTCGAGGTACATTGATTAAGAAGATGTCGGAGCTGGCTTACGGCGCTCGGCTCTTTCAGCTCCCTCGCCCTATACACGCGTATACATATACTCATCTCTCTCGGATATATACATGCATACATCCTCGTCGGGTAATTGGATCCGCTCGTCGGAGCCGATGATTTGCATATTCGAAGGTAACCGCGGGTTAGCGACGATTTAGTCGAAAATTAAATCGCTTCACGTGCATACCCCGCGCGGCGACACGAGCGGCCAAGCTCGATTATGAAGTACTTACATATTGGATTCAAGCGCGCGAGGCTCAGCTATGCTGGCGGAAAACGCGCTTTTTTACAAATCGTTTGTTAGCCGAAAAACACGGGGTGGTATTTAATGTAACGCTTTGTCGCAAGCTCTTGAAATAATATTCGGCTGATTAAATTTTGGCGGCGCGAGGTATTCCTTTGTGTCGAGGAGCTGGATTTCGAATGTCAAAGCAATTTTCAGGCTTTGCGTATTACAGAGCCTCGTGTGTATTCTGAATAACTTTTGGCCTCGCGAAATGGCCCCGTTGAACTAATCGGTTAAAGCGCTGTTTAGAAAAGCTCTCAGCGTGGATTTAAGCACCGATTTCCACTCCCGTCGATGATTAAATGTCCATGATCCCATAATCAGCTGATAGTTGAACAAAACCGTTTATACATCTACTACATAACTTCCGCTAATTCTATAAAAAAGACTTGTATTCAGCTCGCATATCCAGGTTCCGCATCCACAAATCCAAAAACGGCTCTCACCAAACTTACTATCGCCCGAGCCGAGAGAAAGAGAGCAAATGAGCCCGGCATACGAATCAATCACTTCAAAGAAAACAAAAACTTTCTCCCCGAAAGCGATTCGGCAGGGACTCTGGCTTACTTTAACTTCCTCCCGCAAACTCCCCCTCTCTTTACACACCGCAGCCGCGACTACGCATTATCATCCCCGCAAAAATTTATTCGAACTTTGCCTCGAGAGGATATCCACTCGGAATATCCGACGCTTCTCCCTTTCTTCTCCATTCCCCGCTCGCTCCTCAACCCACTGGCGCCCGATATAGGGCCGGAAAATTCCGCTCCTCGCGCCGGGGAATCCGCGGGAAATTTCAATCGGCCATCGCTACCCACTGAAGCGTGCTAATAAACCTTAACGTATAATCTATCCGCACTCGTTGCAGATAAAGTTTCCAAACCAACGAAAACGTGCCCGCAGTGTAATACTATTCTCTCAACGTTTTGCTCGCACTTGAGCGAAAAACTTTTTCCTTCTCTCGGTCTGTCTAAGCTGCATGTGTGTAAGTACGTGTGCGAGCGCTGCTTCTTCTGCTTCGCCGGAGCAAACAGGCCGCGCGCGCGTCCGCGAGATGTTTGCGCTGGAGGGTTTATATGCACAATCATCCGGAGTATCTCGTGCCGGAGTGCCATGAGCATGACGACGCCGAGGCCCGCGCGCGCGTGTTTATTCGCTATATACGCGCCCCCGTGGCTTTACTACTAAACGAGCCTCCGCCGCGCTTTGGATGCGCGATGTAGATTAATTCTGGAGGAAAGTATTGTTATCGCTGTCTGGGCTGGAATTTGTTTGTTGCGATGGTTAAAGTGGTAATGCTGTTGGAGATGATTATTTGGTGGGTTTGGTATGGTTTTTTTTTCTTGGATTATTTTTTTGTTTGAATTGTCTATGAGTGGGTTTGTGGTTTAGGTAAGGTAATAGGTTCTTCTGAGGGACGGATTAGGAGTGAGTTGTATTTTTGTGGGAAGCGTTATATTATTTACGGAATTAATTATTAATCAGATGTGTGCCGGAAGGTATTTTGTGTTTACGTATTATATGATTAATGAGATTAGGTGAACAAAGAAGAAGAATCTTCTGTGAGAATACATAAATCATGGAATGCTAGATTGAACGCCGATTCATTAACATTTCATTAATTTCGGAAGTAAAATATAACAAAGCTCCCTCGTAATTAGGTTTGTTGAATCTTTTCTTTCGTCTTTTTGGATTATTAAAACTTATATAATCAATTTTACATTAAATAGAAAATCGAAGTTTAATAAATTTCATATAATCAGTAAAATATATACTAACAGTTATTTAAATTGCTATTCATCAATTGCCAACGGTGCATATTTATTTTTTTTTCTTTTTTTTTCACGTCATTTGATTGGCATGGTGTAAGAAAAACTGTTGTGTTTATACGCGACAGATGCAGGCGCGCACATGGAAAATGGGTCGACACGAGTAAACGTCGTTAAACGGTTAAGTGGTATTTTAATGAAAAAAAGGCACGCCGTGTTTCTCCGTGGTTCGATGAAGTTGTTAGCTGACGAAGCTGTCAAACGTTCATCGGAAAATCAGTGAGAAAAAATTTTATACGTGTAATCACGCGCGCGAGAAAAAAAATTGTTTTTTTAGTTTCATTGCAACAAAAAATTCGTAGCTCTTGTGGTAATATACTAGCACTTCTATATAATGACAGTTGTATTATTTTCAGTGATTATTTAAATTAATTAAAGCAATGGATCATTATCTATTTGTGCAAACAATAAAGTAGTTTTACTTGTAATACAAAATCGTTTTACTTTTAATTGCAAATATGTAATAGCTCGGTGGAGTTAAATGCGTATTTAATACATGTATTGTTAAAATCGTTTTATTATGCTGTATGCGAATCTCATTTACATAAATTCGCTTTTAGAGAAATGAAAGATCGTAACAAGAATTCTTCTTTGTATTATCCCAAATTTAAGTTTCAGAATTCGATTCGCATTAAACAATCAAAATAATATTGAATTTTGCAAAGGCAAACGTTTTTAATAATTGTTTCATTCCCTTTATATTAATTTATCTTTCAACCGTCTTACTATTTATTTAAAAGTTCACACAATATTAGAAAAACTTTGCTAGCTAATTAAAAGTGGCGTCATTTTCAAGTTTCCAACGTGCACTACTAAATAACATAAAAGTTGATGGAAAAAGAATAACTGTTCTGCACTTTCTTCACAAAAAATATACTGATAATTGTGATAAAAAACTACTGTTTCACAAAATCATTACTCTTTAATTACCTCTAATTTTTTGCAACTTCAACTTTATACAAGCCATTAATTATTTTCTTTTTAATCATTTCGTAAAAGTCAAACTAGCTGTAACATCAAACTACTTCTAAGCTGAATCCCGAATAATTTTCACTATACCCAACCCGTTTTTTCAAGGGTCAAAAACAACACATCTAATAAAAGAAAATTTAATCTCAATATCTCCCTGTACACACGTAACAATATCGGACCGATATCACGCTGCGCATTTTGCATGAAAATTGCGCGCGGCCACTCGGCGAATATTGTCGGCATTCGTGTACCTTCAAAAGTTTGCAAAAAAAGCTCTCGCAAGCTCCCGCGTTCGAAATTGCCGCGCAATATCGCCATCATATTGCGCCACCTAAAGCAAAACGAATTAATCGATAGCAATACAAATGAAAATCCATCGGCTTTTCAAGCCTCTCCCTCTTTCAACTCTTAAAAATCCACCCAGCAAACATCCATACAAAAAGACACGTACTTCTCCCATTAAAGCATCGAATTCTGTTTCTATATGCGTCGCAGGTGCAGTAGAAAGCGGACGAATGGCAGGAAGAAGTCGAGCTCGGTGGCGCGGAGGCAGGCGAGCTTCGCCGCCGCGGCGAGCAGCAGCGAGGCTGCCTCCGGCAACGACGCGAGCGTCAAGGCCCAGCAGCAGCACGCCTCCTCGTCGAGCTCGTCGTCGGCCTCTGGCCGAAGCGAGGACGCGGGTCCGGCGCATTACGGTAGTCTCACGGGCAGCGATCAGCAGGCGCAGTCCCAGCAGGACGACAGCGGCCCGGAGGACAGTCCCGTGTACATACTCACCTCGGCCAAGGGCGACAGGAGCTACAAGTTGCGGGATTCGAGGTGAGTTTCTTTCTTTTGAGATGATGAATGTTTGTCGATGGTTGGGTTTTGTTTGTGGGGTGACGGTTGATTTTGATTGTTGGTAATCTGGAAAGAAGGTGGGTTACTTCTGCTCGTGATGTTTCGGTTGCCATATAGAGAAAAAAATTTAGTTCTCACAAGAAATGTTCTCACAAGTGATTAAACAAAAATTTAATTTATTCAATTAAGCCTGCTGAAAGTAACTACATTTTTTTCTCAGGGCAGTTGATCAATTTATGGTTACCATTTACGTCGTTTAAATGTTAGAAGAAATTGAACACTTGATTTCGACAAGCTTAAATTTTTAGTATTATTTAAAAAATAAAAGTGTTTTAACTAAAAAATTCTGTACCATTAATACTACGAGCATCGAAAAATGAAGCCAATAAAGCAGCATATAGGGCCAATCAAGCAAATTGTAAACACAATATTTATCCCTTTTTCAACCACTTCAAAGTCCACAAAAGCAAAATTATTTTTTTTTTTTTTTGAAGTACTACATGATGATACTATAACAGCTTGTTCAGAAAGTCATAGAAAAATAATAAAGAGTTTAATAACAAAAATTTACAATATCCTCGTTGAGCTTCATGATGTATTAGCTTTATTATATATGCATATATACATTGTACAAAATTCCTCTGCATTTTACTTTCAATTTGTACAAAATACAAAAGCTTTTACCTTGTTTTTGCCGTGCAAAGCACACAAATTATAGACTGACTTAAAAGTCTCTTCATGCACAATATAAACTCTACAATTAAAAATTCTAAAGCTTATCTAAACACGAAAGATTAAATACTTCTTATTTTATATAAAACTCTACCTTATATAAAAGGTATAGATTGTTTAAAAAAATATTGTCTATAAACTTGCAAGTAGTTAACAATGTGTTCTTTATTTATTTCGATTTTTGCCCGATCAAAGGGAAAAAAATTAAAGGCGGGAAAAATCAATTTATACACAAATACCGAATATTTTATACCAAGAGAGCCAAAAAATGTTAAAGTCGTGATTTTAAGGTTTGATTTTGAAAGTTAAAGTATTTCATTTTATATATTATAATTTGTAGATTTCATTGTGAAAAAAGCTTTGTTCTTGTCTTCTTTACATAAAAGGAAACACACATACAATTTTTTCTTTCTGCAGCTTAGGAAAGCTAATTAATGTTTATGGATGTTAGGCCCTTGTTGGATTTTTAGTCAAGATAATTGAATTCTACATAAATTCAGAACTCGTGCCTGAAATACACTTCTGGCTTGTATTTCAGATATGTATATACGAACATACACGAAGTAGGATGATCGCTGGCATTAGAACTTTTAGTTCTTTGGAAACTAATTTAGTCAAGCAACATTAACGTACACAACGGAAGTTTCTATGAATTTATAATATAGCTTATTTTCTTGAGGAATATGAGATAAGTCGCTGTCTGCCTATTTTCATCTGTCGCTACTTCTCCCACCACAATTTTCTCATAAACCATCTTTGTTATAAATAAACAATCTCAAATGTATACAAGAAACTACCCTGCTAGAATTTTTACCTTTCAAAACTATAAAATGTCTATTTTTTGACAATTTTCTCATCATCTCTACCAAAGTACATTCACCCAGCTACACAAACATCTCAAAACAATAGCATCACACCAGCCCTTCATCACTCTAAAAATACCCAGAGCAACCTGCCCCGAGACTCGTCCAACATCCATCTTTATTTCAACAACCGGAAAGGCCCTCGAAAAATGATCGCCGCCTGAACAACTAAAAGATCGATCGAAAAAATATTACTCCATCGACGTCCATCCATTCAACAATTGCCCTCTTCTCGAGTGTCCCTCGAGTGGGGCCGGCTCCGCGCACAGTCTTTGGCCGGGCACGAGATAGACGCGTATTTTGAATGAAGACTCGGCGGGCGGGGGTGGGGCGGCTGTCTGGCGCCTTCTTCTTTCAAGTTATTGTATCGCGAGGAACACCTTTCGAAAGCTCCGGGTTGAATATGTATACAAAGACGAGAGCGGAACGGTAGCGCCGGGGCATCGATATCCTTCACCTTGTTGCGCCAATTTTCCTCTCTTTGAGGCCGGCTGCGAGCTTTCGGGCTCTTTTACCGGTTGGGGATGTTGTTGAGTGGAACGGTGAGATGTATCGTTGATGGTTTTTTGATGTTTGTTTCTTTTATTTTTGAGTGGTGGATGATTGATGAGGGTAGTTTTTGTTGAAGGTGTTGAGAATTTTTTAAATTTCGCGTTCGAATTTAGATAGTCTTTTTTTGGTAATTATTCTAAAGAGAAACGCGTTTATAATGTAAATTGAATATTCAAAATTAAACTGTTCTAAAAAGAAATATGTTTTAAATTGAAATCGAACTATGAGTATAAATACTGTTAGATTATGAAGGTGCGTTATTATTAATAGTTTTTCGATACTAGTCCGAATAAAGCAAAGGTGAAAAGTTCACATGCGGTTGTAACCTCTGTTTTGCTTATTAATTGAACAATATTTTTTTAAATGACGAGTGAAAAGCTTCAATTTAAAATTTTTTTATTTAAACGTGCGCAAAATTTAGCTTTACACACATAATATCAAAAAAAGTGCTTAAAAAATTATTCCTTAAGCAAGGCATTTATAAGTTATATATATTTTTATGGGGTATATTATACGCTCCGAATAGTACACTAATAAATAAAAATCGTAAAATGTGTTTGATACAGTACTTCAAAAAGGTGTAAAGTATAGGGCTGCAGTTCTTTTATCTAGGAAAAAGTTTAAAATTTTTCCATCTGATACTTTTTAGACACCAATAATAACAAGTCATAAAAAATTACTGTATAACGCCTTTTCCATAAAAGCCGGTTGTTTTCCGATGAACTTTTTTGATCGACGTTTCAAATATGAATAAAATATACACCCGAGTGATACCAGAAACATCGACGTACTATTTAATGTAAAAATATTGATTTTACTCTTGATAGGCGCAGCTTCGAATCAGTTGCTCTGATCGAAAAAAAAATTGTTTACGAAAAATACATTTTTACCGTCATTGCTTTTTTATGAAATTTTAAACCATTCCTAGCCACGACAACAACATTCATATGTCCAGAGACACGCATCACGTATATGCGAAAAAACATCGAAACTTTATTTTGCAGCGTGATATCCGTTGCATTTTAACCATGCTGCGAGAGAAAAAAAAAGAACAATGGAATCAGCGTAAAAATATCCAATTCGGAAAGCTTTTTCTCGGTACCCGCGGGCAAAAAATTTGTACATACACGCGGATAAATGTGATTTGCCGCGTTGATGAATGCAACCGAAGATTCGTTAAAAATTGCAATAACAAAGGTTATACGAGACGTACTGTAATGTTTTTTAAATTGTATTATCGTGTTTTTTTAATTTTTTAATGTAGTCGAACGAAATAATATTTTAAGTTTGCTGCTGCATTTCGAGGAAATTGAATTAACGCGCTTTAAAACGCGAGGCAGTAGTAACAGACGGCTGAATTTTGCAGTGGTGTTACTACTTGGAGAACTGTACGAGATAATCCAATTTCTTGCTCTAGATAATTGTTTTAAGTTTACTTAGTTCAGCGACTTATAAAGAAATAAAATTAAATATCAAAATTTTAACAAAAAGTTTTCTAAGAAAGTTAACAACTTTTTCCGACTTATTCGCTTTCTGTCAAGGAAAAAAGCACAGTAACTATAAATTATCAGTTCAAATCAATCAAAAACAAAAACATTTACGACTAATTAAAGTAATCGTTACCGAATCAAGTATATAATAGCGTAATTTGATTAGAGCTACAGAAAAGGCTAGTTGGCATAATTAGAAGGGCTCGATAAAAGATCGGGGATTGTTCTTCTTATTTGATTAATGGAACGGAGTCCTTGCAACGTTCAGCGAAAAATCAAGTTATCGACCTTCTGCGTATTTCCCCTTTTGAAAACTCCTGCAGATGCTCTCGAATAAACACTCGTAACGTGCAATCAAAGTTTTCAAATAAATTGAAGTGTCCGTAACGATTCTCTTCTCTGATAATTGTAATTAATTAATTAATTAAAAGTGTCTTTTCGTCTGCATCCTTTTTCGGCTGAGTTTGAAATACCTTTGATTTTCTGCCGAAAATCCAGTTTTCCGTTAATTAAATCAGTATAAAAATTTAAAAATAATAAAAGTATTAAAAATCGAAGCTTTCGAGAGATCTATTTTATAAGGCGATTTCCAGAGCTTTGGATTTTTTAAGAACAAATGAAATTCCATATAAAAGCTACTATATATATACTTCAACCAAAAAAAGCTCAAAAACAAAATAACCAACACCCTCCGAAACCCTCAAACCAATTTCACCTAATTTGTTCAAAGCATAGCTTAAACTCGCTATTTTCCTTCAACAATTTCTCAGCAGATCAGCCCTTGGTCGCATCAACCGCAGGCTTTCCGCAGCCCCAGGTATTCACACCCGGAGCGCGTAAATCATCTCTCTCTTTGAATAGTCCCAAGTCCAGCCCGAGAGCCAACCTCAATCCCCGAGAAGGAATCCCACAGAAAAGCTCATCGCACAGCCGTTACCTCTCGCGCTCTGACATACAATTTTATCTCTCGAAACACTATGCTCTTATACCCTCGCACACCCACGCACACGGCTACACCCATACGAGACTCGCTATTCGCACTTAATTCACGGAAGACACAAAAGAAGGCGACTTCCGGCTCGGCGTTATTGTCCCTCGTTCGACTCTCTCTCACTCTCGGAGCGTCAATGAAATTGCGGCGCGACCTAAATTCGCACTCGCGCGAAATCTAGAGGGTGAGAGAGAGAGAGAGAGAGAAAGCGCGAGAGGGAGCGTGATGAAATTCTATTGCGGCTGTTTTCCTCTTTCCGTGAGCGATATATATATATAGGGAGAGAGAAAGGAGAGAGGAGGCGAAATAACGCGCCGTTTATCGCGCGCACGGCTCCTCTTTGTTTTCGCGCTAAACAAAAACCCTTTGGCTAACGAAACGTGCAAAGGAATGCGAGAGTGCGTTTCTCTGCACGCGCGAGTCTCTTTATAGGGGTGGGTGTAGATTTCTTCTTTTTTTTTTTTACGGCAGGGGTATATACGCTTTTGTTGGAGGAGGAGGGGGAGACCTTTGCACTCAGGCGCGTTTCGAGCGCTGTTTTGTCAGAGAATTTAGCGCTTTTTTTTAAGTTGGTTTAAGAGGAGCTGCTTTTTAGAGCGCTGAGAGAAAGTTTATTTGAGTTTCGATTCCAAGTTGGATTCGGGTTGCTTGAGAATACAGGGAGTTGGGTTCGTAAAGTTGTCGCTTTTGGGTTTCTGTAAGTTGTAACTGCTCCGATTGGTTTGCTAAGTTTTTGATGAGTAAGGTAGCTTTTGTTAAATTGATTAATTAGTTAATTAGGAAAACTTGATCTTTGTTCAAAATCCTATAATATTTTAAAATAAATTGTGAAAGTAACTCTGCCAATCTTTTCAAAGAGACTAACGAGCAAAAGAAAGTTTTAAAAAAAGTAGCGTAGATGTCCAGTCTGCGATCGACTGTGGACATGTACGATTCTCAGCAAAGGAAAAAAATTATAACAAGTGAATTTTGTGTGTGAATTTTTAGTTACGATTTTTACGTTAGTAAAATATTCTACTATTTATACGGTTTCTAATTTACATTTTTCAAATATGAAATAAAATTATAAAAAAAAATATATTCGTTAAAATAAACTGTTTATGAATTATTCGCGTTAAAGAAAATAAATACTATGATTTCATATAGTTAATTTTAACTTGTCAGACATTTATAATTCTATTTTTTTTTATTTTTTACAAAAATTTTTTAAAGAAATAGATATTTTAATTTATTAAAAAAATTAAAAAGACATTGATGAAAAATGTCATAATGACTTTTCGATCTATCCAAAACAAGATGTTACTACTTTTGATTATAAGGGCAGAGCACGCATTCTCCTCCATAAAAAAAAAGTAGTAACAAAAGTAGTAGAAGATAGATCGAAAAGTCATTATGACATTTTTCATCAATATCAAAACTACCGAACGATAGAGTCATTTTTCAATCATAAAAAAGACATCTTTGATAAAATTGTGTATAAAGTATGAGTGTCTTTCGTTTTTGTAATTCAAAACAGTACTATTCCAAACGATTATTTTGCCTTTATTGCGTGCTAAAAATGAAAATGTTTTCTTTTTTGTTTGAAGATACGTCAGGTCAATTTTAAATCTAATAATCATTTTATTCAAAAGTTTATACTTTTAAGATACAACCGTTCCCGGGTTTTAACACACATATAAAAGTTTTATTAATAATCCATACTTGACTTAAAGTATTCATATGGAATTGTTTTAAAAATCACTAATATTAAATTAATGAGATTGCAGTATTTTAAAAAATTCTATTTAAATA
>UELX01001176.1:0-17601 GCA_900480035.1 Eupelmus urozonus
ATTATTATATTATTATAATATTATTATATACTATTAATTAAAGTAAGGCCCAAATATGCCACTAAACGTGATTTTGAATTCAGTTTGTTTCGGTTTATTAAAAAATAACTCGTTCATCTTTGAGACAAGTAAAAGCTTTGACATTATCCGTCCTGAACGTGTTAATAAAAATAATAATTTTATTAATAAAAATAATAATTTATTACTAAATTTTAAGTTATTGAATTTTTTTAAAGCGATCTTTTTGCGAAGCAGCCCCGGTCTCTCTTATATTTACAATGGATCTGCCACCGCCCTACGATGAGGCTGTGAAGCAATCGAGGAGTACAACGCCAATACCACCAGAAATGCTGTTGCAACCTGGTGAAAGTACAGGTCTGTTATTGATATTAATATTAACAATAATTCTTACGGTATTTCTTACGGTCATAGAAGAAGTACGTTTGAATCAAAAGCTTGTTATTAATTTTAAAAAGCTGCGATTAACGTGGATGAGATGTTCAGTATACTCATTGTCCGAAGAAAGGCAAGGGCCAAAAACACGTCAAAAATAAGTTTTCAGTTTGTAAAATTGACTCAAAAATAGGCAGTAAAGTTGAACTTTACGGCTCGAATACTGAAAATTTATTGTTGATTACGTTTTTATGCAAAGCAGCAGATGTACTTAAACTTCAAATCTTTTAATATTCTTCTACATAATCAATCTTTTTACTATCGTAGGTGAAGCAAGACAAAGTCAAAACGAACTACGATTCTACAAATGGGACGGAAAATCAACAAAAATCATGATTATGCAACGTTTAAAAATGAACGATCAATTTAATGCAGCCCAGTCAGTAGAGGAAATCGATAAATTATGGAATTCAGCGCTCCTCGAACTTATAAAAGAAGGATACAGAGAATTTTCTGTACACGATATGTGGGAATATTGGGATTTTCTCTATCTGATATACAAAGGTATAGTTGAAAATTCGTCTTCCGCTTATACAAGGAGCTGGATATATTTCGAACCCATGCACGCAGTTTTTGAAGGAAGGAGAAATTCAAATATTTCGGTAAGTTTGAATGTAAAAAGGGTGATTATGCTGAAAAGTGATGATTCATATTAGGTGGTATTATTTAGCCCAAGTAAATGGCTGATTGACATGAGAATAGTAGTTTTTGTGACTAAAAAGCGGATGTTATTACCGTAGTAAATTTTTGTGTAAGTTAAAAATTTGCGCACCAAATAATCGTAATTACTTTTATAATTTATTAATTTACATAAAAAATTAATCAAAATTTTAAATGCCACGGTAATAATATTTTATCCCTAAATGGTGTAGTATAAATTTATTATTTAGTTTAATTAAACATTTTTTTTGGTGTGTGATAAATCATAGTTTAACGATATCCCTAACTCATAAATTAATCGATTTCGTACACACAATCACCGATGCTTCCAAATTCATTAACTTATACAAATAGTGTTTCTATAAATGGTAAAATTAATTTTTTCATCGTTTTCTCAGCCTTATACCTTCTCCAGACCATCAGAAATTAGTAACACCGTGGTAACGACTCAGCCAACTAGGTCAACGCCAAGCAATCAGCGATACAGAAATGGTCGAAGGGTCAGGCAAGACGTAAGACAATGCATCGAAGAAGATGACGAAGAATGCGCGGAGAGCTGCTTAACCTGCTGCTATTGCTGCGGGTTATGCAGCGAAGATTGTTACGAAGATAATAGGAGTAATAGGAATACTGGCTATCGCAGAACTCCGATACGGTAGCAGTAATAGTAATTACATTACGAAAACGGCTGAGAATATCATCGTTACTACGTTTGCAATGTCTAGGACAAGGGCTGTATGTTAGTTGCTATTAACGCTTAACACGAAAATGGGAACAACACTGGACATTGTAAAAATAACCACTACGATGCCGGTGATAGAAAAAAGGTATAAATATTGAATTATAAATTTTATAAATAAATTGATTTTACATACCAAGTAATTATAGAAAATAACTAAATATACTAAATATATAGCATATAATGCTGCAACCAGCAGTGGTGGTGGATGATACGGTGCTGGTGGATTCGACTAAAATAGCGGTGAATGCAGC
This sequence comes from Eupelmus urozonus, assembly GCA_900480035.1. Classification (NCBI taxonomy): domain Eukaryota; kingdom Metazoa; phylum Arthropoda; class Insecta; order Hymenoptera; family Eupelmidae; genus Eupelmus; species Eupelmus urozonus. Next base: position 2,107 of record UELX01001176.1, read on the forward strand.
AGTGATTGACTCAGTGCGGTTTTCGTATAGTAATTATTTCGAACTCATCGAGGTTGAAAATTAAAGATAACGTGATATTATTTGTACATTTCAATGTTTAATCTTTATAAATATCGACAATAATTATGGAAACCAATTTTTTCGACTAATTTTTAATTTTAAATTAATTGAGTGAAAGTAATCGGTTTTCATAATTACTGTAAACTACAAGGCTTTAATATTTTTTAAATATATTGCGACCAATAGCATAATTAAATAATAGGAAAGAACGAACAATAATTTTTTATATATTTTTATTATATTAATAATGGACTGAATGTGATGATTTTTATTGAATGAAAATTTTTCTTCAAACGAAAAAACTTGTATAAAAATGTGTCTCAGAAAAATTGTATAACTCAAATTTTCACAAAATTAAGAAATTGTCGTTTAAAACTTTAAATTTCATCACCAAAGAAATAACTATAGGTATCATACGAATTAAGTATTGTTTTAATGATGCATCTTTTATTACAATAATAACAATAGACAATGCTATTTTATTTTACGTGACAGCGCATAAAAGTGTTCTATTATGTAGAGAAACGCATTTATACCGTTCATTGGGTTTTGCCAATTATTAAATACTTATAATACAATAAAAATGATTACAATTAAAAATAATTACTCATTTTCGTATTACCCAAGATTTTTGTACAATGGAATCGAATATTACATGCTATAATTTACAGAAATGAGGAGATACTGCGATTATTTCGAGAACAAAATTGAAAAAATAGGTTGTACTTCTAGATTCGGTATCTTTTGTCTATTTCAAGATTTCATTTTATTCTTTTTAAAATAACATTCAAATATCTGTAATCGTTTGTAAAATTATTTATTCGAAATAAAAAAATGCATTTAGTAGTTTATCAGGGGCCATAGAAATTCACATATGTACATTTATAATAAATTTGCGAAGATTTTTTAATGGAAAGAAAAATTTAGATATTATTATTATGTATGTCATATATGCAACGTTGATAGCGATGTCTGCCGCAATGGTGATTGTAACTACTAAAAAATTTTAACGTTTTTTGCGTAAAATTGTGTAAACGCAAAATCTCGAAAACATACTTGTAACAGTTCATTACTGACGTTTCTTGAAAATTTTGTTGTATCAAGGAAATAAATATTATCTAATTTAGACATGACATTTTGTATAGTTGTAAGCTACGGCCTCTTTAATTGTAGTATTGTGATCAGGCCTAAGACACAGAAGCATTCCTATGCTTACTTAAGGATAAATACAGTTTTATTCATTATAACAGTTTTAATAACTGCTTCATTGCGAAAAGAATAAAAATTCTAAAAACCTCACTTCGATTATTTATTTAAATATGTATTTGACCTATTCCTACATAATCGCAATACATAAATAATAGATCTGATCCATATATAATAAAAACTAGACTAAAAACAAATTTTCACACATAAATTATCTGCAAATAAGATATAACTATAAATATAATTTTTCTGTGCATAAGTTCTTAATTTATTTAATGTTAAAACCTTTAATCATATTTAATGTTACCATGATTTATCTAGACCAGGTAATTAAAAGAGCTCTGTTAAACAAATTATGATAAAATGTAAATATAAATAATATGATATAAAATATAAAAAGTAAATAATTATTATTTGAATACGTCCTACTTGAAAAAAAAATGTAAGATACTGTAAATATGTAAAATGTTTTTACTATTTGCAGTTATATTGACATTTATTTACAGTTATTCACGTAGTTTAAATTTTTTACAAAAGTTGCATTTTTTATATATCGCAACTTCCAAATTTTCAGCCTCAGAAATTTTTTAATTTTTTAAATACACTCCCTTCAAAAACATCCATTTTTAGTGGCAATAAAATCATTCATTCTATTTGTCTGAAAACTGCGCACGCACAGGCTGGGACCACACATGCGTACTCACACGCACACTATTCGGAGCGTTTATCCTATATATAGCCGGCTAAAGTAAAGTCTCGTGCTTCAGTCAGCGACAGGCTGTCGAATATACTGATAGTCAGTCGGACACCCACGCAAATCGTGAGTTTTGTTTACAAGCTTTTTATATTTCATTATTTTGTTTTCTATAAAGGTGTGTTAATAAAGCGTCTTAAGAAACAACCTGTTGATACCCGATAAACAATTTATATTTACTGTTTTGTTTATTAACAATCTAATAAACTTTTTTTGGGATAACAATATTTTACAAAATTTAGAATAATAAGAAAACTTTTAATAAACATATTCCCGTTTCGATAAGAATTTAAAATTACAATTTCAGCATGGAATTATTATCAAAGCTATGAATTATCGCTTTATTCGAGTTGGGAATTCCCATGTTTTACGCGATAGTCTATTTGGGTCTCGAGGGTTGCCTTGAAATTACTTTTGATGGTGTTCAATCAACCCTGAAGTACGGTCTGTTTACATGTAGGCTATAGTCAAGAGTAAAGAGTACAAAAGAATAAATAGATTATGCAGATAATTATGACAAAACAATGTATGCTGAATCCATTTAAATGTATGAGAGCAAAGCAGACTACTGAGTAATCTGCTTTCTCTCACGCTCTTATATATTTTTTCGACTTATGTGGATACACCCTTATCGAAAAATAGTGGCGCGAGATTCGAACTGAAAAGAACGCTAGAATATTCTTTCGTTGATTGTGCTTTGAAAAGACACATTTTTTTGTTTGTTTATCTGCAACCTGAAACATAACGATTTATGTTCAGTTTAAGATCCTGGTAGAAAATCGACCATATTCTGGGCAAAATTTTGGGTCAACGAATGTTAAAATGACACTTATCTAAAAATTCTGGAAATGCTTTGAACAGAAATTCTAGATAAGTGTCATTTTAAAGTTTGTAGTCCAGAAATTTTGCCCAGAATCTGGTCAATTATCCGCGGGAATGAAATCTTTGCTTAGTTTACGTTGAATTACAATAATTTATTTTATTGTATTTACAGCCATTTATAAAAAGATACTTAATTTTTCGTTAATTTCACACAACGTTATCAAAATAATTAAAAATAAATAAAAAAATATTATATAGAAAATATAATTTTTTCACAGATCACTTTTTACTTTCTGGAACTTGCAATGTTAATAATTTTCATATTGAAAAGACGACTGCTGTAACTATCATGGATTGTCCTCCGTCCTACGATGAAGCTATGGGATTCTCGAGGAGTATAACTCATACACCAACGGCACCGCCATTAGAAATTGCTGAAAACTTACCGGCTCGTATAGGTATTGTCTTGGCATTAGTACTGAAGTTTAATAGTTCACAAGTTTTCAAGATTTTAAAATTTCTTCAACGCACATTTTTTCTAATTTTAGGAGAATTAAGTTTAATTCAGACTGAGCAACAAATCGGAAAATGGGATGCCAAAGCAACAAAAATCATGATTTTAAGACGCTTAAAAATGAATGATCAATTCAATGCGGTCACGTCATTACTGGAAATTGATAAATTGTGGAATTCAATTCTTCTCGAACTGTTAGAAGAAGAATACAATCATTTTTCTGTATTCGATTTAAAACAATGTTGGAATTACCATTATCAGATATATAAAAGTATAGTGGAAAATACAGCAACCGCTTTTGATAGAAACTGGATATATTTTAAACCCATGGATGCAGTTTTTGGACACAGTAAATTTCTTTAGTTAAATATACGACCTAATATATTTAAATTTTTATAATTTATATATTTTTTTCCTATTTATAGTCCAATCTATATTATAATAAGTAAATAAACTAAAGCTTTTAAAATTTAATCATAGTACATTTTTTATGATTGTAGGAGAACTGAATTTAATTCAAAATGAAGCTATGAAATTGTCAACGGGCGGGTCATCAACAATAAGGGCATCACCATCAGAAAGTGTTGCAAATTTTTCAGCTAATATAGGTATTGTATTAACATTACTACTGGTTCCGATATGATATATAAAGAAATTTTTTTGGTTAATTATTTGGTTATATATATTTATCTTTCTGAATCGATGTACATTTTTCATTTATATATTAACATAAATCAATAAATTGTTATATAAGCTTTGAAGCTTTACAAATATTCTTATAGTATATTTTTTATGATTGTAGAAGAATCACATTCAAATCAAAGTGAACAAAAATTTGGAAAATGGGATGAGAACTCAACAAAAATCATGATTTTCAAACGTTTAAAAATGAATAATCAATTTAATACAGCCAAATCATTGCAGGAAATTAATAAATTGTGGCATTTAATTCTTCTAAAACTCATAGAAGAAGGATACAATCATTTTTCTGTATTCGATTTGTTGGAGTATTGGTGTTTTCTTCATCAGACATATAAAAGCATAGTTGATAATTCGTCTGACGATTATGACAGAAACTGGATGTATTTCAAACCCATGGATGCTGTATTTGGACAGCAAAGTAATTTTCTTTAGTTATTTTTACGATCTGATATATTTGATTTATTTTAATTTATACATTTTCAGTTTATTTATTAATATGTATCAATAATTAAAAAATTATAAACTTTGGAGCTTTTAAAATTTCCTCATTTTTGTGATTGTAGGAAAATCAAATTCAACTCAAAATCAAGCTGTAAGGCAGTCGAGAACCATAACGCCAACACCAACAGCTCCAGCATTAGAAACTGCTGCAAACTCTTCAGTTGATTTAGGTATAGCATTATTTATTATATATGCCTATTAAGAATAAATAACTCATAAAATTTGAACTTTATAAAATTTCTGATTTTAGGAGAATCACAGTTACTTCAAAATAATCAGCGATTCAAAAAATGGGATGAGAAAGCAACCAAATTCATGATTTTAGAACGTTTAAAAATGAATGATCTGTTCGATACCGCCGAGTCATTACCAGAAATTAATAAATTGTGGAATTCAATTCTCCTTAAACTTAAAGAAGCAGGGTTCAATGATTTTTCTGTAGTTGATTTGTTGGAATATTGGTGTTTTCTCTATCAGATATATAAAAGTATAGTTGATAATTCATCTGACGATTATGACAGAAACTGGATGTATTTCAAACCTATGGATGCAGTCTTTGGACAGCAGGGTACTTCATTAAATATTACGGTAAGATTAGACTAAAAAAATATTCTTTTATTATGTTTTATACTCATCGACAGATTTTATTACAAAAAATAAATTTAATATTTTTTGTGGTAAAAACTACTGCATTGTTCGTATTATACGTGCTTTTAAATCAAATAAATTTTGTTTATATTTATTTTATTTTTCTGTGAGCTATTAATAAATTATTATGATTATGATTCAACTATTTTATTGTTTCAGAACTCTCAATCTTCTGTAAAGGAATCGACACCATTACAAACGCGGCGAACTGCAAATGCGACGACTAATATAACAACTAGTTTTAGGGATGGTATAATAAATTTTTTTGATTCCTATTAACATTTACAATCCCAATTACTTAAAAATGGCATCATTAATTTTTATACGAAGCTACCCCATTTTAATACTTATTATAGCCATTTTCCCTACCTAAAAATAATTTTCTGAACATTATTTGTAATCCTGCGCTATCAACATGCTGCCTTTTCCTGCACACTGAAAACATTTTTTAGTTAAAACTCCTAAAATTGAAAGAATTTCTTCTAAACATAAAATTATTGTAACTCAAAGTTGAATAAGGAAAAACTCTAAAAATTATGAAAAACTCTTATTCAAATGAGTTAAAATGCAACATAAGGAAATTCATTGTTTCGAACTTGTTATAACCAAAAATTTTTTTCAGTGTGGAATTAACCTGAAGTTGTTCTCACACATCACTAAAGAAAAACCCCTTGGCTCGGTTCGAGTTCAGATGATCTACCCTCGACGGTTGCATCGATAAACTCTTTCAACGGTCACCCTGACTCTCTGATGAGTCATCCCAATAGTTCTTCAAGACCACCGCCCACCATAGTGAAGACCCAGCCGACTCGGACAGCGCCAGTCTATGCCCGACTGGAAAATGACCAGAGGATCAGAGAAATCGATACAAGACAACGCGATGATGACTGTGAAAATCGCTGCTTGACATGCTGCTACTGCTGCTGGTTATGTAGCGAAGATTGTTACAAAGATAATAATAGTAACACTGATAATCTCAGAACTTCGAGGCGATAGCATTGGCAGTTTTTGTTATATGGGACCGATTAAATGTCAACGTAATTGTAGATAGAGCGATTTAATTTTATCAAAGAAGCGTAGTACACGCAACTTCAGCCGATGGGGTTTCTGTGACAACAGCGGTGATAATGGATGTGACATTAAAATAGGGGTGGTATATGATACGATGAAGGTGGCGTGGATGCTACAGTGGTGCTGGATGCTGCTACGATTGGGATTAGAAAATAGATGCTCTCTTTATTCTTTATAAAGTGATGTTTTCACTGCTCGAAGTTTAATTTTTATAATTATAGGGATTATGGCAGTCAACTTCATTTTTGCCTAATTGAAAATAACATATGGTTGAGTGAAAAAACAGATGTTTATAATTGTTGGAATTTACAAAGGGTTTAAAATTATCTTAATATTATAATTAATGCTTAAATAAGAAATAAAAAGTAAGAAATAATTTTTTAAGAAATTTGTCTTGTTACAATAATAATGAACTTAATATAAGAAATTTTATAAACATTTTTCTTAAAATAAAAGTTTTTAGTACAAGATAATTAAAAGAGCTTTGTTAAATATATTAATATATAGATAAACATATAATAAAATGTAATAAGTGTAATTTAGTATTTCTATACTTTATTTATATTTTTAATAAAAAAAATTATTAAAAACATATTCGTGTTTTTTCTACTTTATAACAAAATTTCCGTTTTTGAAATAACACAATTTCCACATTTAATCTAGTTTCACAAGTTTTGACATTTTTTAAATATACTTCCTTAAACGACAACGGTTTTTAAAGGTAAGATAAAATCATTCATCTCATTCACCGAACTGCGCACGCATGAATTGAGATCCTCTACACGTACAAACGTGCGTGCGCGCGCACACTCCCACAAACGCACCGTCAAGCGCGTTTATCTTGTGCCGACTAAAGTAAAGCCTCGTGCTTCAGTCTGCCACTGTCTGCCGTGTATACACAGTCCGCTACCTACGCACATTCTGAGTTTTACTCACATATTTTTTGGCATTCTTGTTTTTTATTAAATGGGTTATTAGGCGTCTTGGCAAGATGTTGCTCCGATGATAGATAATTTAAAACACATTTCATGGTAAGTGACAAAAACATTTTACACTCATCTTTTAATTTACTAAACTGTACTTTGAGAGGTATTTTCCAAAATTTAAATCGATGGAAAAAGTTTAAACAAGCTTTAAATGAAAAGTTTAATTTAAAATGGTTACTATATTAGCTTTCACTATACTTAGTATGTTATTCCTCTTTTGAGTTGGGAATTTCCGTATATTAAGGGAGTGTATTCTGGTTCTTGAGCGTTGCCTTGAAACTAAATTTCTGAAGATGTACTATCAACTCTTAGGGTACATTCACATAAGCAAGACGATGATCCAAACGGAATCAATTTTAACATATGAGTATGGGAAAGTTTCATGGAATTTGCTTTTCTCTCATCTGTTTAAATGGATCCCGTATGTATCTTGTTCTTATTACTGAAGTTATCATGGTTCTCACATTCTGGACGAATAGTTTTGTCCAATCTGAATGCACCCTTATCGAATCGATTATAGCGCGGGTTTTGAAATATAATTAAGGAGTGCCGGAATATTTTTAAATAATTATGCTTTGAAAGACTTTTTTTATACATACACAACTTCTTATATATTTGTACCCGTCAATCCAGTCAAGTTTCAAAGTAAATTATCTACACTCAAAATAATCTTGGGAAGTACAACATATTAATTTGTTATATTTACCAATTGACTTTGGTATCCAGGATCTAACGAATTAATTAGTAAAGGTTACAAAGTGTATTCTGTTAAAAAATGTTGTGTTTAAAACCATGTTAAGTTAAGTAATTACAAAGTACTTTGTAATTTTTACAATTTTTTTTCGGTATAAGTATTTTTTTTTTATTAAAAAAAGTTTACAAAGTCAAAATAGTTGTCAATACAAAACTATCCTTGTAGATATAACAAAAAGAATGCATTGTTGACGTTGAATTTTGATGACGTATTTAATATTTTATCGCAATATAAAATGATAATTATTGTTTCTTAAATAATCTCTTTTTGTTTTTTACTGTACAAAAAACCTTTCTCTACATTACTGCTAAGTTTATTATGATAAAGTAGCAGTAACCAGGCATGTATAAAAAGAAAATGAATACTTTTAAAAACATTAAGATGAAATGAAACTATATCTAAAATCCAAAATATATTTTAGAAATTATGAAATCGTTTTTAAAGCAAAAATAAAAAATAAAAGTTATTTATAAATAAAATTTAAGGAAAAATAGTGCGGTTCAATATGTTTTAAAATACAAAATTTTAACTGAATTTCTTTACTCTCATCCTTTTTATCTTTCTAGATTTTTTTTTTAATTTCCAAAACTGTTTTACGTACGAATATCGCAATAAAAAATATACAGTATCAAAAAAAAAAAAAAAAAATTAACGACGCTCATTTGCGTTTGGAATTTTTTACACACTATTGCCAAAAATATCGCATGCGACACGTGTCTACGTTTTATGCCCTTTTTGTGTTATGCACTATTATAGATATTTTTTTATTTATGTCTTTATACTTTGCCTTCCCCTGATTTGAAATTTTTTCATATTTTTATAATTACTTAATCAAAAGAAACCGGTTAGTGAAATTTTTTTCTCGAGCAAGAATACATATATTGATGGATTTAAGTTAAACTAATATTACAATACTTTCATACTACAATTTTCGGCTATTTAAAAATGTTTTATTCTCTACTTCATTTATATCATTTACCGTACTTTACTATCTTTCAATTAAATTTTATCTTAACTAAATTAGGTGACTGGAGATTAGTATGTTCATTTTTAGTATCACAGCATAAATATTAACCTCGAATTTGACTCTAGCGCGATACTTGAAAATCTAATCAGTCAATCACAAAAAGTTTTAAAATGCTAACAATAAGAAACATCCCAATCTTTTATGAAGGGTATAACATTTACCATATTGACGGAGCTCTTTAAAACCATTAAATAAAACATACTACAGAAAATAGTTTATTTATTTTTTCACATGCACCGTTTCATTCCAATCTAAAAGTTTCAGTTTGTTTTTTTGTGCTTGATATTATAATTTTTCACTAAATTAATTTTAACCCCACGGTAGATCATATATGGTACAAAATAATCGTGCCAAAACTGACAGTGGATCATAGTGTACAAATTGAAATAACTTCAGTGATTCGCCATGGATTTGGACCAAACTTGGTATACAATGGTCATTGAAGTTTTTGTAGCATTCGAAAAATGTAGTATTAAAATTTGAAAAATATTTTTGCATTGTCGTGAAAGACCCTTTAAAAATTTTTGTCACAAACAAATCGAATATTTATCCCTTGATTTCTTATTTTTAACCCCCTCAAAATTCCATAGACATAAAGCAACGACGGGAATGAAATTAGCGACCTCGAAAAACCCGTATATACACTAGTTTTGTATAATTATGAATAGTACTTGTGGCTACCAGTTTTGGCTTGAAAATTTATAAGTACCTTGCCAGTTAACGGGTTAAAAAAAAAAAAAAAAAATTACGGAAAAAATTTGCAAATATAAAATTTTATTTTAATCAATTTTTTACTTTCAGGAACTTGCTATGTCTATAATTTTTACTTTAAAAAGACGACTGCTATAAATAGAATCGATACTATGGATTGCCCTCCAACATATAATGAAGCTATAAGGCTATCGAGGAGCGGAACACCAACACCAACAGCACCGCCATTAGAAATAGGTATTGTATTTGTTACTCTGTTATGAATTATATTATTATACTATGAAATTATAAAAACTTTCTTTAATTAATTATTTGGCCTGGTAATTTTGATTTTTTAAATACATTTATCAGTTTATATGTTAATAAATACATTTATCAGTTTATATGTTAATAAATAAATACTTTAAAGCTTATAATATTTCTTCACAATCTACTTTGTACGATTCTAGGTGACCAAAATGATCAACGATTTGGAAAATGGGATGAGAAAGCAACAAAAATCATGATTTTCCGACGTTTAAAAATGAATGATCAATTTGAGGTGTTCTGGCACCCAGCCTTGACACCGTGGTGACGACCCAACCAACTCGGACGGCGGTAACCGGAGTTCCGCAAACTACGATCACTGAAGAACAAGATTGCTGCTGCGTTGCATGCTGCAACACTTGTTATTGGTTTTGTCAGCAAGACTGCTGCGACGTCAGATACAGTAGAAGAGACGACCGAAGTAATAGAAATATTCTCCGCGGTGGTAGCAATCACTACGGCAGAAATAATAGCTACTTAGGAAGTGATTACCTGTACCATCGAACTTATGACAATAACAATGATACTGGCAACGTGAGCTCCGATTATCTTGGAAGTGGCAACGATGCCGTCGGTGACAGCGGAGGTGGTTGCTGTGATAATAGTGCCGGCGGTGGATGTGATGATAGTGGCGCCGGTGGATGTGATGATAGTGGCGGCGGTGGTAATTGTGATGATGGCGGCGGCGGTGGTAATTGTGATGATGGCGGAGGTGGTGGATGTGCCGATAGCGGCGGTGGATGCTGTGACGATTGATTCGATGTGCTTTCTGAATACGTAAATACTCTTTGTGCTGTTCATAACACGATGTTTTTTATTTATCATAAGATCCGATAGCGCCGATGATTTTTATGTTTTTTTTTAAAGATTTTATTTTATAATCAAATTAATTCTTGAACATTAATATTTTATTTCAAGTACAAATTTTATGTTTACCCTAGATGACCAAAAAGCTGTGTAGTTACATACAGAGGGAGAAGGTATACAGCGAGGCTCGTTCTTTACACGCTTTATTTTTTAGAAGGGTATTTTAAGGCGGGAAGCATTAAACTGGTTTTTTTGTTTATCCAAAGATATTGTTTAATGTGTTGTGTTAATAAAAATTTTTTTTATAATCATTATAAATTTATCAAGTTTACTAAATAGCAGTATTTGTAACGTTAATTCAGAACTTTATTTACTAACTAAAAGAGTGTCAGGGATCACGATGGCGGATTCAGCTCAAACTTTGGGATATGTTTTTAGATGCAAAAATCTAATTTAACTCGAGTTATATATATTTTCATATTTTGAAACTTTTTCTAAATTGTTATAACTTTTGAATGAAATAAACTTTTCTGAATCGGTAAATAGCCAATGAAAGCTGGTTTTCTCTCTAGTTTAATTTTCTATCCTAACAGATGTGTTTTAACTTTCTCTAAGCTGATTTATTTATTTTTAAAGAATGGTATTTTTTTCAATATTATCTAAAATTAAACTTGAAAATATGTATAACTCTAATTTTTCGAACCAATAGGGTCTAAAATTTCAGCTTTCGGCTTTCGGTAGAATTTAATTATGGACATAATCGCATTGACAATACGAAAACGAATAATATGATGAAAACTGAACGTTCCGAGTTCACACATCATTTCATACAATAGTTTTAAACAAAAGAATTTTAGCACATTATGCGCGTCTCCACATATTTTCATATAGTGGTTGTGATAAACAAACCATATAAGCGACTAAATGTAAGCGACAAATAAAATCAATGATTTTAAATTTAAAAGAACCAATAGTCAGATCTATTTTGGCAAAAAAAAACCCGGACATCGGTATTTTATGAAGTTATGTTCAAAACATGTGAGAATATAATAATATTACATTTAAGTTTTTTTCGTTTTAATTTTCTTATTTTATTTAGATGTAATAAGGTTATTCTTAAAACTGATGCAATTGTATACTTATTTTATATAATTTAAAAGACAATGTTAGACATTAGCATTATTCTAAAAATTTTGTACATTAATTATTAGATAAATCGAACACAATTTATCTCATAAGAATAGGTTTTGAATAGAAATAAAAGTTAGTCTAAAGAACGAAGCTAAATCTTAATTTATACAATCAAAAATACATTTTTATATTTAAAACAAAATTCAGAAATTATTTTCAAACAAATGTAATCAGCGCTATATTACGCTGTTATTTGTAAACATACACCAAACGATCAGGTAAAATAATAGTTTTATTCAACAAAATGTAACGCTATAAATAAAAATTTATTATAAATATAATTTATAATGTGATGACTACAAAATAATGTAATTTTATTCAATGTATGAACCATTTAAAATGTTTTGTATTATTTATTAAAATACGACAATAGAAATCATTACGCTCTACACTATGTTATTTAATCCTGCCATCCATTAGCCGGCGCTAAACTAAAATCATTCATTTTATTTTCTAAAAAGCGCACGCATGAACTGACGTATAAACATACATATATTCTCACAATACGATCGAGTGCGCTTATGTGCGGAGTCGACTAAAGCGAGTTCTTCAGTCCGCAAACAACTGTGGAGTAGCCCGTTACTCGCGCGTTTTTCATAGCTTGTATATTTACATAGTGATATTTTGTTTTTATACAATTTCATTGTAAAACTTCTTGTCAATATGATTCTTCGATGATGGATAATTTAAGAAAGATAAATGATTGGTAAGTAAAGAAAAATACTTTGGAATTATTGTTTAATTCATTGAAATATTTTATAAACTAGGCTTAATAATATCAGTATTTAAGATATATTAGAATTAAAGAAAAAGTTTTAATGAATATCTCACGGTTTTGCTTTACTTTATATACCATAAAGGGTCAGTCTCATACTGTTACTGTATATACAATTACGTATAATATCGGAAAAACCTATCGTATTTCTAGTTAGGGATGTCCGTGCTAAGTGAAAGTGTTTTGATCTTGGGGTTTTCCTTGAAAGCAACTTACTAAATTCAGTGCTGCATAGAAAATGTGTTCACCTGCAACGTGTTTGTATGTAACTTTTATAGAAACGATATAATGGTGTCAATTTGGAAATACTCGTTTACTAGTCGTAAACTGTCTTGTATTTATTATTTATGCAAATTTAAAAAATTTAAAAGTAAAAAACTGTAAGTATAAATTATAATTTTATTTTTATGTTTTTTAGATAGGATCACCAGTTTAAGGCTCAGGACTCAGTTAAAACCTGAAAAAAATTAAATTTAAATATACACATAAAACTTTTTTTTATAATATTTATTTTCGAAAGTTTTCTTATTTTAATCATACATTAAATATGAGAATTTGGCAGATTTAGAATTTTAAAAAGTCAGATTCGACGATTTAAATCCCCTTCTAAAGTCTAGCTCGTGTTTTCATGTGTTTTGATGGTTGCCACTAAATTTCTCACCTTGAAAATTTGCAGAGACCTTGAATATATCTATACTCACAAAATGACGGTTTTAGTTTTTTAAAAATAGAAGAATTAAAAAAAGTAGTATTATAAAAAGTTCAAAATATTAAGAATTTAGATATTTTTGTGAATGTTTCATTCCTAACATTCACTTACTTTTAACAAAATTTCAGCAATGTTATTTAAATCAAAAATCGGAAAATGACAGATGTAGTTTTCTAACAATAGAAGAATATAAAAAAATTAATAATGTAAAAAGTTGAAAATTTAAAGAATTTAAGTATTTTTGTGAATGTAACATTCGTAATATTCAGTTTAACTTACCTTTGACAAAATTTCAGCACTCTTATTTTGTAAGTATAGATATATTGAAGACCTTTGTAAATTTTCAAGGTCGAAAAAAACACGAGTTAGACTTGAGAAGAGGATTTCAAATATCGGACCAGACTTTTTGAAGTTATAAATACGCTAAATTCTCATATTTGCTGTATAATTAAGGTGGAAAAACTTTCTAAAATAAATATTATAAAGGAAAAAAATTTATGAACATACTTAACTTTAATTTTTTTCAGGTTTTAACTGACAAGGAGAGGACCAAGGGCGTGGATCACGGATCTTGCTGAAACTTTTTCAAGGCCTTCTTTAGCCAAAATATTTTATTAAATAGGCTTTAAAATTTGAATTATGGATGAATTTAGTAACATCTTAAGAGGAATAGCTTGTACGCAAAACTTTAATAATTCTGTGAGCATAAGTTATATGTTAAATTAAAAAAATTAAATAAAACTAGAAAGAATGAGCTTCAAAATCCTTTTTTTCAGAATTAAAAAATATTAATTAGGTCCAAAGTTATGGTTATTTGAATTAGAGTAATAAAAACTTTTCTAAATTCGGACCTAATATTATTTACAATTTAACAGTATAATTTTGTTGCTCTACAAACGTCTCTTAGCCAGACGAGAAATCTCTACAAAATTTCAGCAAAATCTGTCAAGGAATTTTAGAGAAAATTTAGAAACATCATTTTTTGCGATGGTAAAAAAAAACACTTCCTTATAGGCTATACCTAACAAATATAATAAAAATAAAAATTATTGTAAACAGTTTTACTAAATGTTTTTCTAAATCTTGAATCTTTTTTACACGGGCTTCTGCCTCATTTTTCCTTCTTTTAATCCCTTCGTAATTACTTCCAAGATGTTTCTCTCAAAGCAACAAAATATATAATCGGTTGGCGATTTGTAAAAAATAAAAATAAGATTTGGATAACACAACTTCAAAGACATAACAACCTCAAAAACTTCATTAGTTATAGTTCTCAAAATATAAAATTTTGTTGTAATCAATTTTTTATTTTCAGGAACTTGTTATGCTTACAATTTTCACGTTAAGTGTAAGTTGAATTGGTACCATGGATTGTCCTCCATCCTACGATGAAGCTATACGGCTGTCGAGGAATGGCACACTGACACCAACGGCATTGCCATTAGGAAACGCTACATTTCCAGTTAATATAGGTATTGTTATTATACACATTACTCGTTATGAATTATATCATTTTGCCACAAAATTCTTAAAAACTTTCTTTGGTTAATTTTCTGTCCGATACATTCGATATTTTTAATACATTTTTCAGTTTATACGTTAATAAATAAATATATCAATAATAAATAAATTACACTTTGAAGCTTTTAAAATTTCCTAACAAACTATTTTATATGATTGAAGGAGAACAAAATGATCAGCAATTTGAAAAATGGGATAAAAAAGCAACAAATATCATGGTTTTTCGACGTTTAAAAATGTATGATCAATTTGAGGTGGCCCAGTCATTACTGGAAACTGACAAATTATGGAATTTAATTCTTCTTGAACTCTTAGAAGAAGGATACAATCATTTTTCTGTACTCGATTTAAGACAATATTGGAATTACCTTTATCAAATATACAGGAGTATAGTTGATAATTCGTCTAGCGTTTACGACAGAAATTGGGT
>UELX01001176.1:17617-49666 GCA_900480035.1 Eupelmus urozonus
TTTATCAAATATACAGGAGTATAGTTGATAATTCGTCTAGCGTTTACGACAGAAATTGGGTATATTTTAAACCCATGGATGCAGTTTTTGGGCGGCAAAGTAACTCATTAAATATTACGGTAGGATTCAAATGTATAAGATAAATTAATATGCTACAAGTACCGCTTTAGATTCGGCGATATTATTCACCAATAAAAATAAATTTAATATTTTTCGTGGAAATACCTTCGTGCTAATTGCTTTTAAATTTTCATTTTCTAAACATTGCTTATAAATTTTACGTATTATTATTTTGTACAAAATAATGAATTGAAATTTTATTTTTTTAAATTCTTTTAGGACCCTGTGACTGATTTAATGATCCATGACACTTTTGTAAATCAACTTAACGTGCCGATAACGAGCCAACCCAGTGGTTTCTCCAACCAGCTACCCACTCTTGACCCCGTAGTGACGACTCAACCAACTCAAAGTACGGTAACTGGAGTTCCGCACACTGCGATCACTGAAGAACAAGATTGCTGTCTTGCGTGCTGCAACACATGTTGTTGGTTATGTGACCAAGATTATCACAACTCCAGCTACAATACTGGAGGCTATAGCAACAACTACTTAGGAAATGATTATCACGACCATCAAACCTATATCGATACCAGCAACACGAATGGTGGCAACGATGCCGTCGGCGACAACGAAGCCAGTTGCTGTGGTAATAGCGGCGGCAGTGGTTGTCACAATAGCAACAGCGGTGATGGATGTAATAATAGTGGCGCCAGTGAATGTCACAATAACAACAGCGATGGTGGATGTGATGGTAGCAGCGGCGGCGGTGGATGTTGTGATAGTGACGGCGGTGGTTATTGTGATGATAGCGGTGGCGGTGATGGCTTCTGTGATGATAGCGGCGGTGGTGGGTATGACGATAGTGGCTGGGGTGGATGTGACGATAGCGGCGGTGGTGGATATGACGATAGCGGCGGTGGATGCTATGACGATTGATTCAATGCGCTTTCTTGATTCAATATTATACATGCTTTATTCTTGATGACATTAAACTAATTGTGTACTTTTTATTATTTAATGAATTGAACACTCTAGGTATCATTTGAAAATAATATACGCGCCAAAAACTTGGAAATTCGGAACCATTGATTCTTTGTTTCAACAATCTTTCACTATTTGGGGTAAAATATTTCGCATTATGTTACTACTTTTATGATAAATTTATCAAATTTACAATTACTTTACAAGTTGAGCATCCTAGCTGTTACCATATGAAGAAGATAGACTTCTCAGACTAGTTGAGAGATTAATAATCACATAAAAAACCTGGAAATACAGATATGATATATGACCGTATGGCTCCGACAGTCCCTTAATACAATGTGTGCTGTTCATAATACGATGTTTATATAATTTTTTATTTATCATAAGATTCGATGTTCCTCCGATGATAATGAAGTTACCACCGAAGTAGGGCTTACCGCAATGTCAGCGGCAACAACTATTACAGGAATAGCAACCGTTACCATAATAACAACAATTAATTACGACACTGGCAGCTTCGTTCTACAGATTTGCAACGACAATGACGGTTTCTTAAGTAGCCATGTCAGTCATCAAGGCGATGAAGACAACAGCCTTGGACATTGTGGAAATAATTACCATTATGGTAATCACAAGACGGGGATAGTAGCTTTGTATATCATGAAAACAGTCACATTATAGCTGTCATCACGGAGGCGGCAACAATACTAGCTATAGCGAAGGTAGTTATTACTATAATAATATGGCGAGGAATACTTAATTTATTAATATTCATAAAATAATTTATTTAAATGAATTATTTTAATATTTAAAATAATCAGGTGCCGACTACAACAGCAGCGGTGTATACGACTATAGCAGCGGTGGTGGATGTGTGATGGATGTTGCGACGATTGATTTAGTGAGGTTTTTGTGTATAGTAATTATTGTGATTTTGCTAGAAAATATAAATCAATGATCTCTTTGGTTTTGATAATGCAGTGTGCGCACTTCGATGCTTAATTAATTGTTGCATTAAAAAATGACGTGACTACGGAAAAGTTCACTAAAAAGTAAATATGTGTATTCTTTGATGAAACATTTAAAACTTTATTTATAATACAAATGATTTATGTATGTACTTATGTACTTTTGTAAAAGTTTCAATTTATTAATTTGTTTTTAAATATATATTTTTGTATATAAAATTAAAAATAATAATCAAACTTTAATACAAATATGTTGTTGTAAATTTTATTTTGATTATTATAGTGATAAAATATATAAAGCCAAATATTTAAATAATATTATTAGGTAAAATGAACTTATCTAAAAATTCTGAAAATGCTTTGAGCAGAATTTCTAAATAAGTATCATTTTAAGATATTTGATTAGAAAATTTGCCCCGAATAAAATTAATTTTCTGCGAGGGTATTATTCAAAATTAGGAGCCTATGAATTATTCTATAAATTATATAAAAAAAGTTTTCTAGCCCCAGAAAAATCTTGTAAGCTCGATTTTGAAAAAAATGAATTTAAGCTAACTTGGGAAGTTACAGATATATGTATAGATACTATACTGTCGAGCAAGCTTATATATAGAATCGAGTAAAGTAAAGGCGCGTCCCGTAGTTCAGTCAACAATCGACGGTCGAGAAGTCAGCTACTCGCGCAGCTCGCATCTTCCGCGACTCATATATTACGTGAAATTTAATTATTTGTAAAGCTTCATTAAAAAATATTTTGATGACTTGCGTGTATAAAAAATGTACTTTGATGGTGAGTGACGAAGAAGGATTTGAATTATTTTTTAATTCATTAGACCGAGGTCTATGAACTTAACTTTTTAATAATAATGTTTTACAAAAATCATTTCCGTTGTTACAGTCGTAATGAGTATCTCACAATTTAAATCATAATTTTATATTAAAATAAAAATTTAGCTTAGTACTGTAACTAAAATTGTACACAATCAAAAAAACTTATTTATCAACCCTATTTCTGGTTGGGAATTCCCGTTTCATCTTGTTCGTTACCTTTTAACCAATTGGCTGTGATATGCATATATTTTTATTGAAACAATATGACGAGAATTTTGCAACATCATTTATATGAATTTTTATTTTTTCATTGAATTATTTCTTTGAAATCTTTTTCTTTATAATAGTAATAATTGAAATTGTAGACTAAAATACTTCTACTTATTTTTCTTACTTTAACAGGTCAGCATAGCGGCTAAGGAAAAGAAAGTGGATTTTTACACTCTTTTTCTAAACTAATGTATATTAGAATTATTATACAATAATACTATGTATTACAATAAGCTATCGAGGAGTGAAAACTCAACACCAACGGCATGTACATTACAAGCAGCTGCAAAATCTTCATTTAATGCAGGTCTCGTTTTGGCATATCTATTAATGTTTTATGAATTTTAAAGAATCTTTTTTGATTTATTATTAAGCCTAATTCACTTATAATTATTTTAGTTTGAATATTAAATCTTTAAAGATTATAAAATTTTCTCACTGTGCATGTATCTTATGATTGTAGGTGTATCAAATGTAATTCAAAACAATCAACAGTTCAAAAAATGGGATGAGAAAGCAACAAAGATCATGATTTTGCAACGTTTAAGACTGGATAATCAGTTTGATGCAGCCGAATCATTAGTGGAAATTAATAAATTGTGGAGTTTAATTCTTTGCAAACTTATAGAAAAAGGATACAATCAGTTTACTATACTGGATTTGGTGGAATATTGGATTTTTCTATATGAGATATATAAAAGTATAATTGATAATTCATCTAGCATTTATAATAGAAATTGGATATATTTTAAGTTGATGGATGGAAGTTTTGGACAGAAGAGTAACTCATCAAAAATTGCGGTAGGGTGAATATAAAAAAAGAATTTTAATTATGCATACATTTGAATTATTGTTTCAAAAACTTTGTTTGTATAAGTATTATGTAGATTATTACTCAGTTAAATCATTTACTAAGCAATTTACACTACTAAGAGTAATTCTTTTGTATGGAACTTTTTAGTGCGTAATACATTATTTAAAGATTAATAAATTTAGTTATTTTATACTTTTAGAACCAATTAAGTTACTGAACGGTAATTAATTATTCTTATATTGATCAAAATATAATTTTGGATTAATTCACCTTATTACAGGTGGTGGTAACTAAAGATGCATCGACTAATACAAGTGCTCATTCTATAAATGGTAAATTAATTTTTTCAGCTTCTCTCAATTTCTACCACAAAAAATTTAAAATAATTTTTTGCTGGATTTAAACAATTCGAAACATGACTAAAGAAAAATCCTCTAAAAGTTCAATCAAATTTTAGGTAGTTGGGTGCCAACGGAAACCTTCTCCATCAGTGAATTCGAAAAGCCCATAACAAAGATGCCCATCGGCTACTCTAAACCAGTACTCATCCGTGATACCGTAGTGACAACTCAACCAATGCGGGGGACAGCCAGAGCATCATATACTAGGACCTTGCAAAACAATTGCTTCAGAGGTTGCTGCAATATTTGCTGTTGGTTTTGCGAAGAAGATTACCGGCGTGCTTCCTATAATTACTATTGCGGTCCAGGTACTTGCTTCAACAATTACTATCAAAGTAGCAACCACTATGGCAGGAGTAACAACTGCTACGAAGGTAGCAATCAAAATAGCTGTAATAACCACTATGAACATAGTAACCACAACCATAGGAGTAACAACCACTATGAACGCAACAATCACAATCATAGGAGTAATAACCATTGTGATCGTAGTAGCCACAATCATAGAAGTAGCAACTACTCCGGAAGTAAACGCCACGATCGAGAGTACAGCAACGATACCTATGACTGTATTTCCGAGATTGACATTGACAATGATGTCGGCAGCATTAGCTATCATTACAGTAATAATAGTGAAGCGGACAGTTCTAGGCATTATAGAGACAACCATCATCACCGATATTACAATAGAGTTGATATCGGGGTCAGTGGAATAAGCTGACATCGTCAACAGTGGATGCAAAAACAGCAGTACCTATAGTGGTTGTCATGATAGCGGCGGTAGTTATTGTGATGACGGTGGTATATATACGACGCTGGATGCTCCGGCGATTAATTCAATACGCTTTCCAAGTTTATTAAAAATCCAATAAGAATTGTCAAAACTTTAGGACAAATCAAAACCTTTTATTGTCGTTAGTAAGGCGGTATTAGTTTAGTATAATATTTATAAAATTACATAAAATTTTTAGATATTTAGAATTTTTTTATTTATTGTAAGACCTGATGGCTCTGATAATAATTACATTTTTTAAAGCTTTCATTTTAAAATTGCAAAATAATTTTTACTGATTAATGTTTTATTTTAAGTACAAATTTATGTTAAATTTTTGCTACGTTAAAATCTTGTAGCCAAAATCTTCTACGTTAACCGAATATCGTGTAATGAATTTAATAGGTACATTAACTCTCTAATTAACAGCTAGAAGGTTCAGTTTCATGAAATCATGAAAAGATAGATACATTGAAAACCTAGAAAATATCGAACAGTCTTGCAAAAAAGTATTTATTCTAGAAATAAGGTAGTTTCTTATTTTCAAGATTTTAAAAATATTAGTTTTATAATGATTGGGAATTTGAATTTGCTGGCTCTTTAATAGTAACAGCTAGGGAACTCAGCTTATAAAGTAATAGCAAGTACATAGTTGTTTAAATATAAACAAAATTAGTGTATTTGTAATACGGCTACGACATCCTTTTAAAATCTTCTAAAACCTTATGCCGGAAGCTATATAGTAGGTAGCTTTTTTATTAACCAAAAGTTATTCTTTTAAAAGCGTATGTAAGTAAAAGATTTTGATTCATAAAAAAAATGTATAAAGTACTGGCAAATAAAATTTTTTGTAAGAATATTAACTCAGAATTTCATTTGCTAAGACGATATGAGAATATAATATTCAATTAGTACAGCACTAAATTTACTAATATGTTATTGCAATACTTTTCAACAACTCTAGGCTCCATATGAGTAAAAAATGTCCAAGACGTTATGCTCTGTTATATAGTATAAAATATTGTTAAACAAATTCAAATGTGAACAGGGCTAGTTGATCGGTGGAGTTCAAAGTTCAATTATAGACAATAAAGTATTTTGAACTAGTATTTCATAATATTTGGTACACTGTAGATAAGACCAACCAATGTTAATATGTACAATAATTGTTAGGACTATATCTAATTTCTTGAGAAAGATATTAATAAAACAAAAATATTAATTGTGTGTCAACCATCCCCATTCTCTCCTATAATTATTCATAATTTGATGACAATAATGCAATTTTATGCAAATTATTAATCAATAAGTATTTATCGATGTAAATTATAAAAATTCTTAAAATTTAATTTAATTTATTTTACTCTTTAAACAAAAATTCTATTTTCGGTAGAACACAACTCTCTATCGCAAAACAATTTTATAATTTTGCATTTTCTTTTTACGGCACAATCAATAGCTATCACGCTATGCACAGTTATTCAATTCTATCATTCAGTCGGCGCTAAGCTAAAATTATTCTTTTTACTTGCTGAACTGCCCACGCATCAAGCGCGCTTATATATAGAATCGGGTAAAGTAAAGCTGCTGCCTGCTTCAGTTAACAATCAGCGGTCGAGTAGTTCTTTACTCGCGTCTTCCACGGTTCAGATATTTTCTGGAATTTTATTTATAAAATATCGTTAAAAAAACATCTTTGCGTTATGCTTACCCGATGATCGATGGTTTCAAAAATATAATTTATTCGTAAGTGATAAAAAATAGTTTAGAATTATCTTATTAAATCTTGATTCTATGGACATAATGTTTTAATAATGGTATTTTACAAAAATAATAATCATAGAAAAAGCTTTAATAAGTATCTTACCGTTTAATTAAATATTTTGAATGTAATAAGCGTTTAGTTTAAAACTGATTCTAGAATTTTGCATAATCCAAAAAATCAATTAATTTCTTCTGGTGCGAATTTCAAAATATCAATCAGCTAAATATATACGCATGTGCACAAAGAAAGTTTGGTTAATAATTCAACTCAATTTTATGTTAATATTTCTTAACTAAACATTACTACATTATTTTGTAAATTGTAAATTAGAAATATAAATAACATTAAGAATGTACAAACCCTGACGTGAGAATCTGTAAACAATGTATAACAACATATCATGTAAATGTTAAATAACTTTATTAAGTTAATAAAACTTATTAATAATAAAAAAAAATAACTAAACATTATATTGGTTTAAAAGAAAACTGTATAAATTCAATGGTATCTGGGGTATACAATTTTATTCTCATGTGTGCTTTGCATTTCTGATTTACGTATATTTATATATTTCATATCAAATAATTTTATAGAAAAACTTTTTTCATATCGAGTCATCAAATATATGAATGTACTTATAAAATAAATTCGAAATATTTGTAAACTCTTAAAATTTACCATTCATAGAATTATATTCAGCTTCTTACTTTCAGCAACATACTGCATCTGTAACATTTACGTGAGAAATACAGATGCTATAAGCCGAATCTAAATCTTCATAATGGACCCTCCTCCGTCCTACAATGAAGCTATGAAGCTTTCGAGTAGTGTAACACCAATACCGACGGCACCTCCATTAGAAGTTGTTGCAAACTCTCCATCTAGTACAGGTTTAATTTCGGCTTTAATAGTAGTGGTTACGTGAATTATAGTGAACTTTTTTGTTTAATAGTAAACTATCTTTCTTTAAGCCTTTATCTAAGCCTTGTCCTTTCTATTTGTTTATAAATACAACTGCGATTCGTCGGAGAAGTACAATTCTATTATTTTCAAAACTGAATAATAATAGTTTTCCGTGGATTTTACTTTTATTAAATTCACATATACTCAATATTGATTCATGTTTCGTACCTATAAGCGGTGTTATGCGATTAAAAGAAAAGAAAAAACTGGCAGACGATGAAGCAATCTGGCCCGGATTCGGGTTCAGCGCGTCAAAATACATACAATAATATACGAATATATCTATAGCCTTTTGAAGAGATCACTTTTTTGTGTGTTTGTGTTATTAATGGGAAGTTAAATTTTGGTAGCTTATTAAAAAAATTAACATGAACATTAATATATTAAAATAACAAATGTTTTTTAATTCTCAGAATTTTTAAAAATACATTTTCTATGTAATAAGCAGTTTATACTATACGATTGACACCCAAATCTAATAAGTTCTAAATTGGATATTTTCGATGCATACATTCAAAAGATATAGCAAATAAAAAATGTTATCGCATACATTCGTACACAAAAACAATATAATTCATGATAACCAGAACAACAAATATAATAAGTCTAATAAAAGATTGATAATTGTACCCCAGAAGATGTAAAATTTAATAAATTTCAAAAATCGCACTTCAGAAGATGTGAATATTGAATGAATTATAAAACTTCCATGAATTATAAATAAATTAAATTTTAATTAATAATAATTTATTATTAATTACCTAAATTTTAAATTTGACACTTCACTAGGTATTAATTTTAGAGATCTTAACTTTTACAGAAGAACTTTTACATCTTTTCCCACATTTTTTCACGTAAATTATCGATTTATTACTGGATATTACTAATTAAGCATAAGCATTAAACTGGTTATTTCAACACCGAAAGAACCTAAAGACATTATTGTTCCATTAAAAATAAATACAGCGACAGCTTCTTCCATTTTTAGGTGGTTTGCTGCCGATGGATACAGCATCGAACTTTTCTAACCGTCAGTCGATTGCGCCCATAATAGACCAATATAGCCGCTACCCGAGTCCAGGATCCGTTAACAATATTGTGATGATAACTCAGCCGACTCGAATAAGCAGGACTAGAATATACAGAGATAGTGATAGTCCCGTTTCGAGCAACGAAGAACATTGTGATTCCGATGTATGCGACGAAGGATGCTGTCTCACTCAGTGCTGGATCTGCAAAGGTGTCTGCCGCTAGTGGAACCCAATAGAAACCGATTCAGTGAATAACTGTAAATAACGGGAAATAACTATTACAAACTGTTGAGTTTGAGACATTTATAACAGTTATTTTTTTTCCACTTTTTTTCAGTTACTTCTAGTTATTTCCAGTTTTGACGAAGAAAGATGGTTAATACAGAGGTAATTTTAAGGGTTGTGTCAACTATTTTCAGTTATTCTCAATTATATGGAGTTATTTCCAGTTTCATTGATATGCAATTATTTTGTCTCGATATATCATTTAACAATAACTCTTAAAATACCAATGTATTTATAATATTTTTTCTTCAAAACTAAAAATAACTGGAAATACCTGAAAATATCTGAAAATAACTAGAAATAACTGTTATACACGACTCTAACTCATTGGTTTATAAATTGTATTTCAGTTATTCCCAGTTTATTTTTATCTGCTAGAGCCTGTGAAGAGAAAATGCAAACACTGAGATTATTGCGGGGCTTTTTACCACAGTGGAACTTACTGCTACTACTGCAGTAACAATTTCTACGAGGATAATAGTTGCATGGTTTACCATTTTTATCAAGACGTCGTCCTGGACCTCAGCTCCTCGTATTGTGGAAACAATCACTTACCTAGATATATATTATAAACATATCGCTTATAGTAGGTATTTAATTTATTCTTCATTTTAAAAATATATTATTCTAATATGGTAAAAAATTAGCAGATGCAAGTACAGCAACGGTGGTGCGGATGAGACGATAGCAGTGGATTTTGCGACGATTTATTTAATGCAGTTTTTCATTCCATTGGAATTTGTAAACCAAAGATCTCTTCGTTGTTAATAAGACAGTGTTTGGATATTAAAAGAGTAAAAATACAGATGAAAAATATTATTTACTATTTTCATCGTTAAATATAGTAAGAAATCTCAGGTGATATCTTAGGCGAAATCTCATGGGACTAAAAAATCTATAAAAATATTTAACTTATTTAAACTGTCACTTTCATAATTATTTTTATATAATATAGATTATATATTTCCAATATAATATTATAATTGAATTTCAAGTAACCTTTTTTCAAATAAAAAAAAAGTTTTCAAATAAATCTTTCTTAAGTTTTCACATAAGAAAACAGGTGAGATTTCAAGTAAGATTTCATATAAGAACTTGTAAATAATTTTTATGAAGATTTTTAATGCTAAAATTTGATTAAAATTTAATTAAAATATATAAAACTTAAATACTTTATTATGGAAATATACATGTAAGCTACGAAATACAGGTTAATAATATAAGTTATTTATATTTATGTTTTTAAAATTTACTTTAAGCAAACGAAAATACATTTTTGTTTTAATTATTAAATTTTTGTTATCAAAAGAATGTCAGATAAAAAATAATCTTTTGGAGAGAGAATTTCTTTTTTATTGTAGATATATTCATAGATATATTGCAAGGTGTTAGTATTTTTTAGAAATCGATTTAGCTTTGCTTATTTTTTGGTGCCTAAAAACATATTACAAAGTTTCATTAAGATTTGAGACCCGAAGATGTGACACTCTCCTGGTAAGATTACTATATATAATTAGTAATATAATTTTATACAATTAGTTTGTTACACTGAGCATTTTTGAGGATTTTCTGACGTAATAAAAAATGAAACTCAGCTCTGTTTAATAGCATTGTGTAAAATTGTAATTAAGAATGTTACTTAAAATTATAATTCTACGAATAAACATAATAAAATTTTTATATTAAAGATAAAGGATCCTTGTATTTTCCATTTTATTAACCTGGTAGCAGAGTTTACAGATTTGATGAGAAGAAAGAATGAAAAAAATATATATAAAATTACTACTTTAAATAGTACCTAAGTAAAAAATTTTATTTATTTAGAATAAGAAGCTTTATATATTTATATCTCTCGAGTTTTTGCAAATACTAATTGATTACTAACTGTCTAATTTACATTATAAATTTCCATCAGTTTTTAAAATTTCGTAAAACTGTAAAAAATGAAATAGCATTCACGATCATCTAAACCAAGAAAATATTTTACTAGTTAAAAGTAATACTAAATATATTTTATAATTTCTTTAACATATGAAAAACAAATTCTGTTAGAATAAGTTTTAAATGTTGAATAAATATAAATATATACCTGTTGAAATGTTTCTAAAGAAAGATTAATATATCCACCTGCAGTTAATTGTACTGGTCTTTCTGCCCGTAAAATCATTAAAAGCAACATACGATTCGCTTTATGTTCATATTCTGAATGTGATAAGGTAGCTGCATAAGCTGCGTTCATAATCTCTTCACTCTTTCAGAATATTATTAGGCAATTGAAACATTAAAGAAAAATAGTAATATTTATTTTACTTACTTCTACTATAAGATGTTGTGGAATCCATTGGCAAGTGAAAAATTGCAATATATTAAATAGTAATACAGGCATATATTTCCATACATCCGGATCATTCTGTTTCGTATATTTAATTTTAAAAATTACTAAAACAAAATTCAAGCAGATTTCCATATTTACCTTGATAACCGTTATTCCTATAAGGGCCGTATTATACCCAGTACCCAAGAGCTGGATCATGAAGATGATACGCGTGAATTCTTCAATTTTTTCACAAAAGCTACATTATAAGAAAATATTTAAAGATTATTTTATTCTTTTTCTTAAGCCTTAACTTTGCGACTCACGCTATAATTTTTTGGTGAAATTTCACGCAATTGCGAACATTTGTAATTAGTTCATATATACCACTTTTGCCAAACCGCGCATTTACATTATCATGTAAAACACCATTATCATTTGTTATGCTTGCCATCATCAGAAGCCTGTGATGAACAACTTTCATGTAGCCGCAAGCCATCATTATCAAAAATGGACCCACAGTTTCTATTCCGGTAATAACTACGCAAACCGTCATGCACACAATATCTTGCATAAAGAAAGTTACTAAATACAACGGCCCTTCATGAACTTCCATAAAGTGCCTAAAAGTAAAAAATTAAAAAAAATATTTTGTATTGTTATTAGGTGATTAATTATAGTTCTCACTTAATTGTTAAAAATTAAAATTGTGATAATACTCATAGTATAAAACTTGTAGGAAAGATTCAGCTTTAGTTAAAATGACAAAAAGTCTCACGCAACTCTGATTATAGGCTTAATTAATTAAGCTTTCTGTGATATACAACAGTAAAGTTTTAATCGTTTAAAAGTTTTAATTTTAATGTGTTTTTCACCCCAAGATTGATCCATCAAAATATTCCGTTAAAATATCTTTTGTCAGTTCTCTTGAATGTTATAATTCTATATTTATTTAATTTAAGAAAATACTACGAAAATAAGTTCTTACACAGACAAAAAATTTAGTTTAAATTATATTTTTAGCAGAATTTGGTCTATAACATAGTAATTTTTCTTTTACTTGTAACACTATTTCTCCGTTAGTAAAAAATACAGTTTTTTTTGTTTAACCGTTTTTGTATGTAACTATCATTTTTATTTTCATGTTAAGATAATCAGAGCTCGTACATTGACAAACCTATTATTTAAATTTATTCTACTGTATTAATAGAAAAAAAAAAATAAATTAACGTAAAAGGACTCATCTAAGTAAACCGATAGAAAATGCAGGTGCAGTGAGGTGTAATAGAAGTATTAAGCAGTACTATTTACTTAAATGCCAAAAATCTTCTTCCCTTTTCTCCAGGTGTATCTGGAGGAAGTCTAGTAAATAGAGCTGTGATAATATAGAAAGAGATTGCAGCAAAGCTATTCCAGAAGAAAAAATATCTCAACCAGCTGACCTTTCTCTCGAATTTCTTAAAGAACCATTGTTAAAAGTTTTCTCAAGTTTTGCGAAATAATTATAATATATTAACACTAGAGACCGAGGTGATTCCTGGATCAGTCAATGCTTCAACGCATTGAATTGTACTCAAACATTACTATCAAAGTACTATTTTGATAAAAATTAATTTTGTATTTTTTTTCTAATTACGTAATTCAATTTGAAAAATTCATTAATAAAAAAAGAATGGCTTTAGAAAATATGATAACAAATTTTAAAAGAAAAGTGCTCCACTTATTTGAATACAATTTATAAGAAATAAGACAATCGACAGAAAAAAATTTTTGTTTCACTGAAACGGTCAGAATTGTACACGTCGCAGATCTCTATAAATAGGACGTGGAAATAGTCTTCTTAAGATGCAAGCCTATTATTATAAGCTTTGTAATTTAATTTAAGATATTCTTAAAGTAAAAATATTAAAATTTTCTTTAAAGTGAACAAAATTTTATAATGATTACCGAAGTAGACAATTGTCTACGGCTTTTAAAAAAAGACTTCTTTTTATATTTTTAATACAAGCTTGTCCCCTTAAAATTATCATCAGACATATTGAATCTCACCTTGATGATTTTACTCTCATGATCAACCAAACGCTGCCAGAGATCTTCGCATAGCCCTTCCAATTCCAGTAAGTCTTCGCGTTGTATTTGCAATATCAGATACCTCATGCTGAGTCCATGAACTAGCACACCCTCAAAAATGCATTCGAGATTCATACTATTGCTTAGCACCATTCTGATTTCATAACCGAGGTGCATTGCCTCGTAGAATAACATCACAAAGTGAAAGAAGCCGATAAGGCCACTGCGCCAGGTAAACCTCTTCTCTAAGCGGGGTAGAAAACCAATGAGCCTATAAAGGCTTAAGTGAATGCTTGTAATGTCGTTGTACGACGGCGTCGGTTCCATCGGGTCTTGTTATACTAAGCTGACGATTAATGCGCAACTGAAAGGCTCTAGGTGCAGACAATTTTTTTCTACCCCCTTCTCGCTGTTGAACAAAACGAGCTTCATTAAGTATATAGCGACTCATGCATATGTGATCTCTTAAAAATGCACGGACGATAATTAAACTCTTTAGTTGTTCGATATGCGGAAATTGCAGCAATTATTTTTTGCTGTAAATTAAAAGGAGTTGATACTAATATATGCGAGTACGTGGGGATCCGATGTCGCTAGAGCTATAGTAATTGGTATTTTATCCCAGAGAAGCTTGGAAGTAATTATCTTGTGCACCCGTTTAATTAATTTTACATTAAAGAGCTTTTTACCTTGGTAACTGTCGAGTGGAGTATATTATAACGACATCACAGTATTGAATTTTTATTTAAAGTGTATCGGTTTGTACATGTACTACAAAAATAACTATTAAAATACTGTGTACCTACATATTTTTATAAAATATTGTTAAAAATATTTTTGAAGCCTTCCAATAAAATCAAGCGAATATCCCAATTGTTCAGTAAAGTTACATGATTTCAAAGTGTTCTAAACGATAATTTGTCTGGGCTATGTGCAATAAAGGGTTGGCCAACAAAACAAAAGGTTTTCCAGTATCAAAGATTTGGATCACAATAGATGGCACTTAAATGTAAGAAAAAGATTTTTTTTGTAAGTAAAAAATGTTTACTTAAATAACATTACATTCTATGATTTCTTAAAATAAAATAAAATGGATTTTATTTTTTTTTTTTAGTAAGTTTAACACAGACAAAGTCCCTTTAACAAAAAGTATATAAGAACTTCTTGGATGTCTCTATAAACAACAGATATCTGATTCGACGAGCGCACCTTAAAATATACGTATTCAATGTTTACCTTATTGTCTATTTTAATCACATAGCTGAAATTCATCGTATCATAGAATTTCATCGATGGACTGTCAATAAAGCCACTACATTTCCCTGGTAGAAAATTAACCAGCATCTGGCCGGATATCTTATTTATTTTAGCATGTCTTGTCAGATTCAGATTAATTTTCTCCCAAGGCTTCAAAAGGGCATCGGATTAGAAAGCGTATGAATCTAGAAACTTTTGAATAGACGTCGTATGACAGAGTTGGCTTCATTGAGAGTAGATATTCGAAGTTGGCGGTCAACGTGCGACTGAGAGGCTCTTGATGTATGAAATTTTTCCGACCCCCTTTTCTGTAGCGAATATAGCGAACTTCATTAAGTATACAGCGGCTCATGCATATGTGATTAATAAAACTCATCGGTCGTTCGGTACGTAAGCATCGAAACAATATTTCTTTTTATCTGGAAATAAAAAAGGGTTGCTGCTAACTTGTGCGATTACGTGGTTCGTTTGGGTACGTCGTTGCTATAGATATTGAAGAATAATTATTTTCTGCATCTGTTTTGTAATTTTTCATTAGTCTTTTCCTTGATACCTGTCAGTGGAATATACTGTTGTGAGTTGATAATATTGGATTTTATTGTAAGTGAATATATCTATTTATATATTTTTATAGAAATAATATTTTTCCTATATTTCCTGAAACAGATAAGCCCATCATCATCTTATTATCGAAGTAAAGCAAGTAAAGAAGACATAAACATAAACCCCTTATAATCTCAACATATTACACTGTAGAAAATCGAGTCCCGTTTTTAACACCCAACTACACATTTTATTGTGTAATTTGAATTATTAACTGAAAATACACAAATAATGTGTAGTTTGTCGATACAATACATTTTTATTATGTTTTGATCACTGTACGACAGAAAGCATTCATATATACTGTGTTGTCATCGAAAAACTAAAATCTTATACGAAATAATTATAGTTTAACTATTCGTTTTAAATACACTGAACTTTTATTTTGTACACGTTATTTGTATACTTTTTGATCTTACTACACAAAACACAAAATTTTCAACAGTGTATGAAAAGTTCAATTCAATGCATGTTGATGAGGAATTTGTCTTTTAGAAACTAGCGAAAAAAAGATATAGTTAGACAATAAATCTTATAAATTAAAATTATTAAAAATTATTATTATTATCCATTATAATTCGTTTGATTGGTTATAGCTTTGAAAGGAATTAATATTAATGAAAAATAAAAATTGAGTTATCGTACATACATTTGGTAACTTGTACGATATATAGTATTTTTGGATTCTCTGTGTGTAAAATTTAATTTTGCGTATTCTTAAAAAAAACGTATGTTAAATCTCGCTTTCTGCATACAAATTCGGTTGGATAAAGTGATTTCAGCTTTGTGTGACTTTTTTTCATCTTCGCCTTGTTTGGGCACAAACATCCACGCGAGGCTAGAATCTCTTTCTCGCACTAGTATCAAAATGTACTGCTATACCGTTCTAAACGCAAAATTAAGATTTTAACATATTTTTTGGTGCAAATAATAATTATATATTATGTAGTAATAACAATTATAGTTGGATAGTCTTATAAATTACGATACTTGTGTAATTTCGTAATTTATCTTTTCTCCTTTGTTTTGGTCAGATTAAAAAATGCCTCAACAAGTAAAGCAACTTCCATAATGGTGTTGATACATCTATTTTTTGAGTCGTGTTGTCACAAAATCATAAAATAAATTTGATAATTTTACTGAATCAAAATGTATAATACATATTCTGAAATAAAAATTTTTTAAACCAAGTGCATTTTAATTTCAAACAGCTCAAAATATGCTTCCAAGATGTTTCCTTTACCGGCATATTAGATCTCATATATTTTTCTGATTTCAAATTTATGTTTTTCAAATATTTACTTTTTAATTCTCAAAAATAAACGTAATTGAATTTATAACAACAGCAAAAATACTTATATTCTACAAGCTGTTTACAAATAGTTTGTGTGATATTATAAAAGGATCTCAAATGATATGGTTTGCTGAATTTTAATTTAGGCTGACATGGACAAAATTCAAGGAATAACTAGGTTTATTATTAATTTTTATGAATTATGGAAAAGATTTGATTAGAAGAAAGAAATTTAAGCTTTATAAAATAAAATGCTAAAACCACAAGTTGCACCTCAGCGTCAAATAAGTACTTTTCAACAGCTACACTTTTTAGATATTCGGATGTGAAAAGGACTAGAAGATACTTATTGTGCAAAAATTAAAAAATTATGTAAATTGTAAATAAATTCTAAATTTTAATATACTGTAAAAGTTCGGCATTAGAACGTTATGAAATCATGAAACAAATATCAAATACATGGGATACTTATAATCTATCATAGTATTCATAATCTCATGTTCATTATTATTTGATTAACAATTTTTTTTCTTCATAAGTGCGTATTTACTATTGTTCTATTCTTTGATACTTCCAATTCCTTCAGAACTATTCTGTTCATTTTAACCAGTATTCTTATTAAATAATATAACAATTTCTCACCATTGTTTGAGCCCACCATTGTTATTTTTCCTACATTACAGTATAATCTTCATGTATATAGATATTTAAATAGAAATTTCTACATTAATATACATTGTAATAATTATATCGGTACCTATATGTATACTGCACATATAACTATATCTATAAATATAGTTCGTTTTATTTGCCAAACTGGACCTATAAAGAGTGAAAGTATATTCGGGCCTAAACTTACTATACCATAAAACGCGCATAGTCGAGTAAAATACTTAAAGCCCCATGTTTCAGGTTTCAGTCAGCAATCAACTGCCGAGTCGTCCGCTATTCACTCCTATTGTGACTTTCATGGCTCACGCATTTTATAGTATTTTTTTATTTATAAAAGTTCGTTACAAAGTGTCTTAGTGGCATATTTTTCCATTTATTCATAATTTTAAAAGCATAATTCATTGGTAAGTGTTGAAAAATAATTTCGATCTATGTTTTAATTTATTAAAGTGCGGTTCTATCAATTTATCTTTCTACTAATACAAGTATTTTACTAAATTAAGAACCACAGATAAAGTTTTAATAAGTATCTCATAGTTAAATTAAAAAAAATTATGTAGAATGGAAGGTTAATTTAGAACTATACCTATATCCTATCATTTTTTGGAGATGGTACCTCCATCTGCAAATGCATCACGATCTTGTTCGTTACCTTGAAATCGACATACTGAAGCTGCGTGATAGGAGCTATATTAGCTACATTGTGCGCATCGAAATGATAATGGCGGGAATTTTGAAAAATGGATTAGTTAAATATGCATATATACTTTAGATTTTGACAAATCTAAACGTTAATTTAATAATTCTGCACAAATCTTTTTGCTATTTATAAAAATAATGAAAAAGATGCAAAATAGATTTTTGATTTTTTTCTGGATTTAACAGATCTATTGTGATAAATCTACAAAATGGCGAATTTTAAGTCTTGCTTGCAAAATAAATTTGCCTACAAATGATAAGGATATCTTTACTGATTATCATAAATATTTCAAAATTTCGAAGTATTTGTTTCAATAAATAAGTTGTGCAAATATTTCTTTTGTGATTTTCATCAGGACTTAATTTATTTTTAATCTGGGATTTACTATGTTGTTATTAAAAAAAGGTCATAATTTAATAATAAATAAATCTAAAGTTATCATAAGTGGTTTACTTTAAATATATTTTATCATCGTTTTATTTTCAGGATATTGATTGCAATGGCTTGAATAAATCTTCAAATTCGGATACTATAAATCAAATTTATATATCCACAATGGATTGTCCTCCGTCCTACAATGAGGTTATGAGGCTGTCAACGAATGTAACGCCCACACCAACGGGACAACCATTAGAAACTGCTGCCAGTTTACCCTCTAATATAGGTATTGCCTTAGTATTAATTATATCTACAATTATGTCTCTAATAATTATTTAAACAAATAAATGCAAACTTAAGCAGCATCTAAAAAATACGAAAATAGTATTACTTTTCATACCTAAGCCGAAAAGTTTTAATGCCGATGGTGCTAATATTATTTTTTACTACAAGTTGAACAAGAAGCCCTTTGGAGGCACTTAATTATTTTGTTTAAAAAAATTATTCAGTCACGTTAAAAATGTTTTACATTTATTTATAATTTTTTTAATTAACGGAGAGAAATCCTTAATTCCTACGGGCCTCCAATTTTAAATGATGGCTTTATAAGGTGAAACTTGTAGTTTCATACTATAAATTAAAGTATCTTGTAAATTTCATCGATAACAAGCGATTCTTTTTATTTTGTTGTAATCTATAAATACAAGATTATGACTTCTCAAATTTTCAGTTGAATCTTAAATATATTTATTTAATTAAAGGTACAAATGTTCATTTTTCCATAAGAGCTTATTTAAAATTTTCAATTTACAACAATTTTTTTCTTTTCTGATTGATTGATGATCCCATCTATAAAATCCCATCATTCCAATAGAATACTTAAAAGTATGGGTTTCAGTCATATTTTTTTCCTCCACTTCTGGTTTTTTTTTCTAAAATGGCACAGCGACCTTAAATTTCAATTTTTTAAACATTATCCTGTAATCAATCTTTTTACTATCGCAGGTGAAGCAAGTGAAAGTCAAAACGATCTACGGTTCAAAAAATGGGATGAGAGGGCAATAAAAATCCTGATTTTGTATCGTTTAAAAATGAATGATCAATTTAATGCTTCCAAATCATTATTGGAGGTCGATAAATTCTGGAATTTAATTCTCCTTAGACTCATAGAAGAAGGATATAAAGATTTTTCTGTACACGATTTGTCAGAATATTGGGCTGTTCTCTATGAGATATACAAAAGTATAGTTAACAATGCATCAACTATTTATGATAGAAACTGGATATATTTTGAACCAATGGATGCAGTTTTTGGACAGCAAGAAAACTTACTAAGGGTTTCGGTAGGTTTAGATTTGTAGAAATTTTATTTTGTTTGAAAAACTTTATTTCTAAATGTTGTGTATTATTAAGTTATGAAAAATAACTTATTGAACTACTATATTATAAAACTTTAAAACTTAAAAAGGTCAGGGTCGATTTATTGAGTGATTGAAGGTTATTACTTTTTCCATTTTTTTAGGATCGACTAGCTAACTTAACAACTAATGATTCTCGAGTATATCCAAATGAAGCTTTAACAAATACCGATTCCTCGAAAGGTAAAATTAATTTTTTTGAATTTAAAAAAAAAAATCATTAAATTATTAACTGAAAGCATTATTTTATAAATATTTCCCAGACGCTTTACTCTCGGCGGATGGAGCATCGAACGTCTCCAATAGTCAGCTAAACGATCCCAGAACGAACCTGTCTAATGACTATAGACCGTTAGATGATAATAATACAGTGGTAACAACTCAACCAACTCAGACAATGCCAAATACTGGGATCAGGCGAGACTATGATAACGATTCCAATAAATCGGAAAACTACTTTTCTCTTACTTGTTGCTGGTTATGCCGAGACGGTTGCTGCAAAAATAACGATTCTACCCCCGACATCGGTTATAACGAAGGTCCCTATCGGGGTACGACTTACCCCTATTATATGAGTGAGAGCAACGGCTATTACCCTTACAATAAGTCTGAAGCAAGCAAATACAGCTACCAGACTGGAAGCTTACTTCCCGAGGATCGCAGTGATAATAAGGGCCGTAACGCGTCACGCGAGAGTAACAACCGCCGTTATAGTAGTGATGCGGGTAACTACAACTCTGGGAATGATGGAGTCACTTATAATCTCGGCAATGATCGGGATGTTGACAACAGTTACTCGTACCATGGAATCAGTCATCACGGGGATGCCAACAACAGCTCCGGGCATCATGAAAACAATCACCATGTCAGTCACCACAGTGAGGCAGGCAACAGTTCCTCGCACCACGGAAACAGTCACCACAGTGACGCAGGCAATGGTTCCTCGCATCACGGAAACAGCCATCACAATAGCTGCCACGATGATGGCAACACCGTCAGTCACAGTGCAGGTATGCTTATTATGACGTAGATTTTTTATTTACTATTAATTTTATAAAATTATTCTAATATTATTTTAAATAATTAGGACACGACGATAGCGGAGGTGGATGTTATGATAGTGGTGGAGGTGGATACGATGATGGTGGCGGCGGTGGGTGCTATGATAGTGGCGGCGGCGGAGGCTACGACGACTGATTTAAAGTGCTTCCTATGTTTAATAATTATTGCGAATCCTTTTCGATTAAAAAAAAAAGCTTTTATTATGGCATTGTTTGTGTCTTTAGTTAAGAGAAATGTGCCTACTATATTTTTTAAATTAAAAATAAGAAGAACTTGTTATTGCCAATATTTTTAAGACTGTAATATTCTCTGCTTCGCTTTTCTTACTTAAATAAGAAATAGAAAAGTAACAGCGTTATTTTTTTACATATATTGACTGTTTTTTATTGTAGTAATAATAAACTTTATGTACGCCTGAATTTTATTACAATAATTATTCTGGAGCCTACTCCGTTGTTCTGATTCATCTAATACATTGTCAATTGACATATAAATACATTAATGTATGTGTATGTTAATATATATGTGTAACAAATATGTTAACACTTAATTATATACTCACAATAATGTATTCGAAGGAGCAGAGCTGCAGGACAGCGCAAATTATAGACAAGAATTCGTAAGCGGGTGACTTGTTGAAATTTTTAATTACTCATTAGTGTGCCTTGTTATAGTGTCACACCTATTCCGAGATCAGAGCCGTTACAATGGTTATCAAGAAAAATCTTGTATGTGATGTATAAAACAAATAAAAGCAGAAAAAAGCTAAAATGGTGGTGGAGACTAAAAATAAGAGACTTGGAAATGTGTATTGACAGAGAAATAAACTAATTAGGAAAACCTAAGAAATCAGAAATAGCAATACTTTAAATTAATTTATATATCTCGGCTAAGTTCATACTTAATTATTTTTATGGGCTCTACAATTGTGGATCATGTTTGAAAGCATTTTTCACTTATTTCGCAATATTTTTAAAAAAATCTGAGATATATGTTTTGTAATATTCACTGATTATTTTAAACCTGTTTAAAAAATTAAAATCGGACTACCTCCCGAGCACGAGAAAACAACGGAAAAAAATTAGAACAGTTGGGAAAAAATTTTTATTAAAGCATTTGTTTTACAAGTAGCTGACGTATAGTTTGTATTTTAGAAAAGTTCCATAAAGACTTTGTTAAAAAAAATTATTCATGATACAATGTCGGTAATATCTAGTTAGAAATTTAATACTAACATTTTTGTATAAATAATTTTTTTTAACGAAGTTAGTAAAAACGAACATAACTACACTGTGGGTTTTTCCTGCTGCTAATTATATAGAAAATCGACCCTTTTTGCGTAGTTTGCCGCGGTAAATCCGATGTTTTCTTTCTACCTGGGGTTATCAGCTACAGGCTATATACCCATGATCCCATGTTTCTGAGTGCTTATTTCTCCTTCTTTGCACGTTCCCCTCCTTTGCCGCGCCGCAGACCCACCTTTCAGCGTTTACGAGAAATATGCGACTGGTTTGCTGTAGCTCGACCGCTGAGAGCGCCATAAAAAAGGTCTATTTTGATTAAGGTGATGCCATGAAGTCTTTTTTAGAAAGACCGATATAGTGCAGAGGAAAAAGTTGAATAAAACGTAGTAATTTTGCTTATACAAAAAAATGTATTTTTGAAAATACTAAGCACGTTCGAATTTCTCAAAATAAAGTTTCAAAACTGTTGTAGAAATCAAATATCTTATTATTTCAAGGATTGATTTGTGATTGAAATTTATAAAAAAAAGCGTTTTGCTTTTAAAATTAAAAAACTTTTATCCAATAATTTTCTGTAGATAATTGATATTTGTCAAAATCTGTTCACATTGTAATGTATAATATAAAACATTTTATTATAATATTAACTATTAGTATTTTAATTGTAATTTATTTTATTCTTATTTATCGTAATTTTTATGAACATCAAAGACAAAATATATACAATTGCATCACAGTACACTATTCATTTCCCCTTTCCCTCGCCACATTTAAAGGCCACGGGAATACCCACAGCGGCCTTGCAACTAGCGCCACCTAAGCTTTTACTCCGTTTCGGCTTCAACTTTAAAGCA
Source organism: Eupelmus urozonus (assembly GCA_900480035.1). NCBI lineage: Eukaryota > Metazoa > Arthropoda > Insecta > Hymenoptera > Eupelmidae > Eupelmus > Eupelmus urozonus. The sequence continues at coordinate 40,631 of UELX01001176.1, forward strand.
TTGCGTTTTCTCTCGTCCAGCTGCACACACCCACAAGCGCCGAAACATCTGCCATGTGCTCTTGCTTGTTGTCTACTACCACTCGAATCGTATCTGTGTCTATCTCTATACCAAAGGCAGACGGTACACACACACAGCGGCAAATGTGGAATCTCTGACGTAGAACTAAGGTGTCAATGGTTCAAGTGGCAAACGTCTCTTGCATACACTGGAGCATTTTTTTAGTGAAAGCGCATTTTGGAATGTGCCTTGTTCATGGATTTTCCGAAGGCCGATAGTTTGTAAAGAAATTACTTGTTGGTGAGTAACAAAAAAGAATTCTTACCTTTACATATTATAGTCTTTTTAAAAAGTTATGTTATAAAAATTTGATAGTAGAAAAAGTATATATAATAAACACTTGAAAACATTAAAGTAAGAATGTGTTTTTTGTATTATTTCTGGTATTATGTATGAAATAAATCTAGGGAATCTCCGGTATTATAAAGTAGACAAATCGGTATTTTGGAGTCGGGTTTTTCCACTTTCAGAGTAAGTGCGTTCTGTTGGTTTAATGGGAGTGCGTTCCTATATATATGATGGTAAAAGTTGCAGGCGGGAATTTCAAATCATTGACTAATAGAAAATAGCTCGCATCAGAATTTCATTAATATTTATTGCTATTTTACTTGATTAGAAATTTTATTGAATAAATATTTACGATGCTTACGTAATATAGAAAACAATATTTTTTCAATAAAATCATAAAATGCCTATCTAAAACTAACTATAAGTAGATTCTATTAAAAAATCGTTCAAGTAATCTGGATATGTAAAGTCAACATTTTTATAAAATTAACAATTTCGCTTTCATGTATTCCAAACATGTATTGAAACTGAGAACATTAACTTAAATTATCGATAACATTCTTACGAATTTAGAATTAGATGAAGTTTGATTTGCTGTTTTTTTATTTTTTCAATTGTTCTTTGAATTTATTTTACTTTGTATTTTTAGAATTAAAATATTACAAAATTTGAAGTATTGCAGTTTTTCTTTCTACTTGAAATAAATAAACATGAATAAAAATGTGAAAGTCTCCAAAGCCAAAAGATTTTTTTCTTGCTTACTCGGTTTATTATATTTGACTAGGTACATAGCCTCTTTATCTCTTTTAAACTAGATAGTATTCAGTGACCCTCTTACGTTTTACCCTCGAGGCCCAAAAGCGCGCAAGCTAACTTCCTTCCGGCGTTGCCACATTATATAAGTTACTTGCTACTAATAAAATAATTACATGTAGGTAAAATTAATGAATAAAAAGTTAGGATACAATACGTATTTTTCAAAATATAATTATAGTATTTCAGTTACATGTTACAGCCAAATAATTTTGTTACTCTCCTTCCGGAAAGCGCCAACGTCTCGACCGATGCGCGAAACGAAATTATCACTTTCAGAGCAGAAAAATAGTATACACCTTGGCCAATAAAAAAGAAAGTGTTTGTAAACCTTGGCTTCGCCTTTGCTAACAATAGCATATGATCTGAGACATTTCTTATTTTATTGGCTTAGGTATGTGATATACTATTTTGATTTCTCATACGCACAAAATTACTACATTTGAAAAACTGCAAGAATATATTTTTAAGTCTTTTTGAAATTAGATTGAATTTTTCGGTTTGATTTTTATTACAAAATATATTAAATAACTTTTTATAGTTTATGTATTAGTTGTATAAATATACTGTACTTATTTCAAAGATATAAGAACAAAATAATTTAAAACTTTCATATGTTAACTGAATGTTTTTAGTGCAATCTGAAATTTCAATAAATAGAAATTGTTTGGAGACACTTCAGTCGTCCTTTTTAAGATTTTACATTTATATATGGGGATGAAGTTAAATGTCGAAATTTTGGTAGCAATTACACTAGGCAATCGTTTGAAACATTCAGATTTTTAAAATGTTTCTTAGCATAATTATAAGTATATAATTAACCGTTATCAGATGAGGAAAGTAGCTTTTTACACAAGATGTATAGTTTTATCGTGTATCAATCGTGTAACGCTTTGTTAAAAATATTAGGTAATGTTGTAACTATTACTTTTTCTAAACGCCTTTCACGTGCGCGAACACACGTATCACTAGCTATGTGCATACCTTAGAGGCCAACATCAGAACCTCACTAGTCTGCAATAAGCATTGCCGACTCAGCTTGCCGACATGCGCATATAGCCTGATATCCGGGGATCGTCAGACCTCGATAGTCCGCGATAGACCTCGGAGTAGTTCTCCAGAGTGTACCGCAATTAGCTTGACTTATAATAAATTATGATGAAAATTATTGTAATTCTATTGAAATTCTAATTGTATTTTATTTTGTGCATATAACAAAATAGAATAATTTGAAACACAATGGGCAAAATAATATTACTCACTACCCTCATGCATAAGTATGAAATAGAAAACTACAAAAATAAAATTAATGAAGGATAAAGAACATTTAAACATTCAATTTATTTCCAATTAAAATATATTTGGAGGTGTTTTTTCGTAATAGATGCAGATTAAAGATTCTAACATTTCTTTTAATCTTTTGCTTTCAGGTGTATAAGAGGACACAAACCTCCATTTAAAAATTTGGATGCCTTAAGTCGAACAAGTTTAACTTAAAAATGGATCGTCCTCCGTCCTACAGAGAGGCTATGAAAATGCCACCTGCACAAAATATGCCAAATCCAACAGCACCACCGTCAAATGAATATTATGCAGCTGGTAAAGATTTAAATCTTTTTAAATGTTTGTAATTATATTTAGAAATATATAATGTGTAGAAACATGTTTTCTTATATTCATAGAAATATAAAAAGTGATTTAAGTAATTCAATCATAATAATTTTTTTTATTTAATAATTACAGATCTTTCACTAAACATTGAAAGATTCAAAGGTTGGGACAAGAAAGCAACAAATATATTAATTGCAAAACGTTTGAGAAAGAATAATAAATTCATTAATACAACGTCGACCTTGGAGACTGATAAGTTATGGCATTTAATTTTGCTTGAACTCATAAAGGAGCAATATAACGATTTTTCAATTCTTGATTTGAAACAGTATTGGGATTATCTGTATAAGATATATAAAAGTATTCTCAACAATTCATCTACTGATTACAACGAAAACTGGATATACTTTAAACCCATGCATGAAGTTTTATCAAAACAGTATATAGTAAGTATTTAGTCTTAGTAATACTTTTCTGTTGAACAATATAGTAGAAAATTATAAAACTAGGGAATAAAATGCACGAAAAATTAAGAACTTATAAAGTAAAAAATATAGTAAAAAATTTTGACTATTTTTTAGTAGCGTGAAGAATAGTACATTGTTTAATAAATAATATATTCTTGCCAATATCGTACGGCTTACATCTAAGTGGTGCTATTAGCAACTAGGCTCAAAGAGTTGCATGTAGAATTTTTTATTATACGTGCTAGTATACTTTATTATACGTTTACATTATATCAAATAGGGTTATTATTATACGTATGCATTAAAAAAAAAAAAAATAAATAAAAATAGAAGTTGATGTTACAAAGAAGCTTTCATTTTTTTTGAGATATTAATCGTAAAAAATAATATTAATTTTATGGTTCAGATATAATAATAAAAATTTTAATTATTAAGCCTAATCGGCAAACTTATAATGAGTTATTAATGAGTTTTTTATTATTTTAGAGTTCAAACAATTCTTCTGGAGCATCTAATGCCTCTATAAATGGTATTTATAATTTTTATTATTTTTATTTTTATCAAAAAATAGTATTAGAAAAAATAAATTTAGTATTTTAATAAAATTTTTTGATTTTTTATTCTAATTTTTTTTTGAATCACTAATTAATTCTGCCATGATAGAAATTTACCCATTTAAAATGGTTAGAGGTTAAGAAGTAGCTTTGAATCCATTTTTACTAGGTATTAACTAGCCATTAAATGGAATAATTTCTACTAGAGTGTCTCTTTTATTTATATTACAATCATTCAAATAATATTTTGATATATTTTATGATTTATTTAGGAGTACCAATCCACAAACCAAATAGCCAACCTTTAAAGAGGAAATGGGATGAGAAAGCTAAGGAAATTCTAATCATGCGACGTTTAACAATGAACGATCAATTTAAGGAAGCAAAAACGTCATTAGATATTGATATGTTGTGGAAAACAATTATACTTGAACTCATAGCAGAAGGATACGATGACTTTAATATTCTTGATTTAAAGCAGTTTTGGGAATATCAGTTCGAAGTTTATAGACGTATAATTGATGAGACGACTAATCTGTACGATAGGAGTTGGAAATACTTTGATCCTATGCATGCAGTTTTTAAAATGCAGAAAAAACCAAATGCTACTGTAAGTATGAATATTTTCAAAGATGTATTAAAAGAAATTCTTACTAGAATAATAAATTTTGTAATACATCATTAATTTTTTTTAAATAATTTTGTTTGGTTATTAATTAGATTTATTTTTACCTTAAGTGATAAATTTAGCATTCATAGTTTTCTTCATCTTACTTAGAAAATGATAAAAAAATAAGTCGATGCATGATTTTTTAATTTAATTGTACTTTACGTTATGAACATTCAACACTGTCTAATAATCTATAACTCTTTCAATAAAGAGCACGGTGATAACGACTCAACCCACTCGGGAACCAATGGCGTTGGAAGATCGGATTATCAATCGACCAGAGGAGGAGCGCTCCGGCAGCTGCTGGTGGTGCTGCAGAGGCTGCTGCGACGGCGATCCTCTTACACCTATTGAAAACGAAAGCGAAGTCCAACGCGGTGCCAGAGGAACAAGTAGCAGGAACCGTCATGAGTACCATCGGGGATTCAGCGACGACAAAGCTGGGTTCGAAATCGCCTGTCAATATTATGACGAATCAGAAGATCCCAGTTATCGACATAAAGGTTACAAAGACATAGTATCCAAAAACCGGCCTAATAATTACAACGACACAAAAACCAGCCGCCGACGTAATAGTTACGACGCTTCAGATACCAGCTACAATCGTAATAATTATTTCAATGACATAGACACCAGCTGGCGACAGAATATTCATTACAACGACATAGAAACCAGCCCCCAAAATAATCATTACAACGACGTAGAAATCACCCACCGACACCATGGGGGTAGTCAGCACCACGACTACAATAATGGAGGCAGTGATCGTGGTCATAGCAGTTTTGGCCATGACATTAGTGCTAAAGGATGCGACAACAGCGGTGGTAATAGTGGCCATCACAGTAACCATCACAGTAGCCATCACAGCAGCAGTGGTGGTGGTTATGATAGTGGCGCTAGAGGATGCGACAACAGCGCTAGTACTAGTAGCCATCACAGTAACCATCACAGCAGCAGTGGTGGTGGGCATGATAGTGGCGGTGGAGGACACGACTATAGTAGTAGTGGCGGACACGATTCCGGTGGCGGTGGTGGATACGATGACGGTGGTGGTGGCGGATGCGATGACGGTGGCGGCGGTGGCGGAGGCGATGATTAGCTCAATAAGGGATGTGATGGCGATTGTGGAATCGTTATGCGTTGGGAAAGATTAATTGTTTTGTTAATCACGAAATGTTCATGCTGCTTTATGTGTAAAAGCTTATTGTAGGCATTGTTACTTAAATGATCTGATACCGTTTGATAAATTAAAAAGATTTCGTAACTTGTAGACAACTAAATTGGCTTGAACGTATTTTAAAGTTTTGAATTATGAAATTGAAGTGCCACTTTTAGAATAATAATTTATGAAAAAAAGACTGTTAAGTTTTTGTATCTTAAATAAGAAATGGAAATCTGTCAACATTGTATTATGTTCTCATGAATTTTCAATGCATTTTATTGGAAAAATTCAAGATCCAGTTAAACAAATTTTTAATACTTTAAAAATAAATTTTAGAATGTTCATTACATTTTATATACTGGTTATTTTTATACTATACATATATTTTGTATATGCGTGTTAAAAATCTCAAATGCTATTAAATAAATTATTATTTAAAACTCACTGATGGTGTAAGAATATAAATGTATGCTATAAATATTATATATTTTTAGAAACTTTAAGAATAAGTTTTAAAATGTTCATTCTATTTTATACATAGGCTACTTTTATACTATACATGTAATTTGTATATGCGTGTTAAAAGTGTTAAATAAATGCGATTAAATAAACTATTATTTAAAACTCATGGATGATTTCTTATATATCGGTCTACTCTGCAAACTTATAGTCATAATGATATTTGTACACTTGTCATGAAGGTATTCGAATGAAATTTTTTTAAGGAAGCCAGACTGATTAGTTCTTTCTCTTCAGTTCGCTAATGCTGAAATGCTTAAATTAAAAGAATAAAAATTTCATGCGAATATCTTCAGCTTAAAAGTTATACTTAGGAGCCTCATCATTATGATATTCAGCGATTTGCGCTGAATAGGTATAAATAAATGTTATTTTCGAAAAATTTTCATATTGCATGAATTCGATTTCAGAGTTGTAGATGTATACAGTAGAAAGTTTTTAAATTTTAAATATAAACACAGAATAATCAGTTTGTTGATAAATTATAAAAGTGCATTAAGTACGTTAAACATATTTGTGCAAATTTTATAGAGATTTTATAAATTTTATGCAATAATGGATATATATTTTTCTACTTTCTTTAAGATTCTTGACTATCATTACAAATTTTATAAAAATGTTATCTATGTTTTCGTCGTTATATTTAATTTTGTTTTATTATTTATTTTATTACCTTTTTTTAATAAATGTTATGCTGAGCTTTTTTCTCATCATTTGCGAAAATCAAGTATATGCCCAATATAAAATAGGGTTTCGAGTCTACTATATACTCGACTGTAAAAAAAACTGTGTTATCTTTCCTTAACAAATTGCTATTAAGTCAAATAAATTAAATTATTTTTTAAATAAAATGAACAATATTAACACGTTCAGGACGGACAATGTGTATGAAAAACTTTTATTTGTTTAAAAGACGAACGGTTTTTTTTCAATAAAACGAAACAAATAATAAGTAATATCTGTCACCTTCAATTAAAACTATGACGTGCTGAATTAAAAAGATCTTTAAAATTAATTGCATTAAATATGGCAACACTATAAGTTTTCACTAAAATGAATATTTGATTTAACGTTATTCTATTAGCATTTCTTTTCATAATAAATAAATACATTCTAAGAAAATGAAGGAATGAGCCGATATTAATTTATAGCGCCTGGTTATCTGCAACTTCATGTACACTACAGTAATAAAATGTGGTAGCGATCAGGCGATTTTATAAGGTATTTAAAAAAAATTTATAAGAAAAATCAAAGATTTAGTTTCGAGAAAACATTAATTATTTATAATAAGGTTGAAAATGATTTATAATAATTTCGTGTAACTTGATATAATATTACATCAGGTACATTATATTATATTTGAAAAGAAAGTATTACAGTAATGTTTCAACAGATTTCTTTTAATCTTAATATTTACTTTAAATTTATTTTTATTTCATTTTCATAAACCAAAACAATAAATTATAATAAATAATATCTATTCTTCTAATTTTTTTCAATTGTTATATTGCAGTTACCTTACCTACTAAAAAGCTTGAAACTTATTTTTTAAATTTGATGTAAAATATTTATTTCTTTTCTTTTTTTATATTTGTTATTATTATACATTCAATTATTTCCATTAATATTACTTTAATTAATACTTATATTATGTTTGATACTACATAACTTTAAAACTAATATTAATTTATATTACTTTAATACGACTACGATCTTTTGCGCCTTTAGTTGGGACGAGTTCAAGCTTACATATGCAATATTTTTATTTAACTATCGATGAGATTTCCTTACTCGTTATTTTGAAGAGTTTCACATTATTTTTTTACTTGATATAAGAAACTGTGAGTTGAAATTAAAAACGTATGAACATCTTACATACATTAACATATTTTAAAATATCATTATAACTGCAGTGAAAAGTCGCGATGAAGTAATTTTAGGAACTAACGTCATTCTGTCTTTCTTAGTAGTTCTATATTGTTACACAACACATAATTTGGATTTTTGAAAAAAATACAACTTTAATGATTCACAAATGCGGGGAATTAGACTTATATATTATCACAAAATGTAATCTAAAATGAAAATAAATAGTAGATAATGTAGGAAAAAATAAAAAAGATATTTATCGACGATATTGTTGTAAAAGTATTTTATCAAATTAATTAAAGTATTTGCTTGAAATTGTACTTTTAGAAAGTGTATTAGAAATTTTTATGTAATTCTGTTGCAAAAAAGAAATTTACTTTATAGATGTATGCTAATTATTTTTAAAATCAAGACAAGTAATTAGATGATAAGAATGATTAAAAAATAGAATTATTGCTGTGATACCAGATGATAATGGAAATTTTGAGTTATATAAAATAGTTAAACAATTTATGACTTATTGATTTTGTTGTAAATAAAATAATCAATATTATTGAATGAACATTAGAACAACTTCTTTTTTCTAGTAAAAAAATTATGCAGTTTTATCGAGGCCCAATTATTTAACATAGAAAACTAGACAGATCTAGATAGTTACTAGATGAATTTCTACCAGGGTTAAGTCAATCAAATTATGAATAGAGGGGCCAGATTCAAGAAGGGGATATGTGCTCGAAAATACGTAAAAGTATTGTCCAAGCTCAAATGGAGCAGCTAAATATGAATAGTTAAAAAATTTAATTCTTTTAAAGATTCCAACCATCGGTTCATCTTTGAATTCTTCGTAGAACTTATTGGTCAGTTCTGCTGAGTGAATTTTTTCGAGCAGACAATCCTTGTAGTTACTGAAAAATGAAACTGGTTTTGGACCTTTAACATTTCTTGTATCCAATATATAAAAATCCCATTCGAGATTATATCGTTGAACGACTTTAATCAAGATTGCGAGATGTCTCGAACTTG
>UELX01001177.1:0-49610 GCA_900480035.1 Eupelmus urozonus
CAATATAAAAACAAAAAGTTTCACATTGCTTCTTATTGAAACGTTAAAAAGAACTTACTTTTGTATTTGTATTTATCACTGCTAACCCAAACGAATAATTAAAACCCCAACAAAACACACAATCCACAATCACAACTTACTTTCGATACCGATAAAAACCGCCTATTCCATCCTCACGATCTTTCACACGACTGTACCACCAGCATCGCCGTACTTGTGACTAACAAAAGCGTCTTCATAATAAGCTTTCTCGCTCGTTTTGATGCCTCAGCTACAATTTTCTCGTCAAGCAGCCAGCCTCGCGCGCGGAGAAATTACCGGGCGCTATCTCGCAAATTGAGACGATAACTCGGCTTTAACGCAAGCGAATTCGCCGCGCGACTTTGGCAGTTTCTCCGCCGCTCAGCCGTGAATTTGCACGAGATGCTCGATTTTCGCGCGATTTTGTTTTTAACTCTCCCGAGCGCGCTAATGAATTGTCGCTTCGCACGCTCGCTTAATGGAATGTATGTAGGCGATGAGTGCTTAGAAATTTATTTTTTCTCAATAACGAGGTTCGATAAAAATTTGTTGGTCATCGTGCGATCAATAAAAAATGTCGGTCCGATCGTATCGCAATTTTTTGACAAATAGGATCAAAGTACAAGCTCGCATGGGAGCTGTATTTGGATGCGTTTAAGTAGAACGATACCGAGTTTATCGAGACCGAGTATTTTCCCCTGTCTTTCGCTTTGAATTTTCTTATAAAATGCGTTCGCTATCTGGATTGCAAAACCTACGATGTAGTACACGGAGTCATTTGTAAGTAATAGCCAACAATCTCAGGCAAACAGTCATAATCATTATCAGATGCTGAGGAATTTTCGATCGTATCGAAGACAGTTTCATTACTTCGCTCATAATAAGGATGTCCTTGTACTTCTTATTTTTATTTGAAGTTTAGCCACGCTAACTAGAGAAGCTTCGCAATCAAAGGCATTTTATATTGTCGAACCGGTTTGTTAAAGAGACATTTTTTTGAAAAAAAAAGAAACTCATCTCGGTAACATTAATATTCCTTCTCCCATCCATTGTCGAAGTATATACAAGCTGCCAGGCCGTAATTGAAGTTTGTTCAACAAACAGCCATAAACAACGGGAGACGCAAGAATTAACCTCTGAATTATCATGTAACGAGTGTACGAAATATGTTAATCCCGACACATTTCCAAAGTTCCCAAAGCTCTTTCTCTCTCAAATTTTCGTATTGAATAGTCCGCTGCTGTGTACCTAGCGCATGTTTCCGTAAACTACCTGGATGCGTAAAGAATATGAAAGATCGCTTGTACAGTTGTATTTACCAGTAGGTTCTTGGGTTGCAGCCTACTTTTGGAGACGAAAAATTTCAATAAAAGCCGCATAGTTTTAAAGATGCGCGTGTAAACGTGTCAAATGCTTTACAAAACGAGCGCGCGTGCGCGCAAATTCGTTTAGCATAAATTGATAGGGGGAGTGACAAGTTGGGTCAGCGCGCGTCAATTGAACTTCGTCTATCGTGAAAAATTGTGTCTTGTATAGTTGTGGATTGGATGTGGTTATTGTTAATAATATTGTGAAGTTTGTTAATGAAATTTTTTGATTCTTCGGCAAAGTTCTTTAGTATGCATGAATTTTTAATTACTTTTTTATTTATCTTCGTAATATAATATACAATAACAAAATCTATCTATCTACTAATTTGTCAAGATCAAGCTCCTAATTTAAAAACCTCATTAATTTTATCACGCATACAACATTAAATGAAAACCATCGCAGCAATGCCATCTTCCTCCCGACCCCAAAAAGCCAAAAACGAATCCTTCGCGCTCCTTATCCACTCGCTAACCCTCAAAATATACCCTTCAACCTCTCACCCATCCCAAAAAGAAAGAAAATCGTCACGTAAGCCACATAACCATAAAGCCGCAGGTGCCAACACACCACCACAACACTTTAATACCCATCTCATCTACACTTACGCACAGTATAACGAAGATTCGTGCGCTGCCCGTAAAAGTATTGCGCGCGCGAGCGCGAGGACAGGATATAAGCGCGCGCATTGGTACCGGACGCGACTCGCCGCGAATAAGCAAGCAGTTCCAGAAACGAAGGAAATACATACCTTGCAGTCGGCGTGTGCGCAAGCATCACACCGCGCGCGGCTTACGCACTTGTTGCGCGCAAGCGAGCGAGTCTGGACAGATTCGGTTTTCATTTCAAAGTGGGAGGGGGCGGCATCAATGAAGCATCGCACGAGGATTTGCTCTTCCGGTCGGTCTTGGCTCTGGGTGGTTATTTTTTTTTTTTTTTTATTGAGGTTTTTTTTGTGTGGGAGTGGGGTGGGAAATGATGTTAATGTATGGTTTGCGAGGTGGTAATGAGTTGAGGACGTTGCGGTCGGAGTTTTGTATATGGGTGTCGGGTGTTGCATAATTGATGCTTGTGGTTTGTTAGGTTTTTAATGATTGATTTTTTAGTGGGAAAGTTGATTATGTTAAGTATGTGGTTGGTGAGTGGTTGTAGTATGGAAATATGTGGTTGAGTATTAATTGAGCGGTGGATTTGAGATTGTTGAACTAATTTTTTGGAATATTGCAGAACAGTACATATAAATTATTACATTATTTTATTATATTTTATACGTTTTAAAATGGTTTCGAAAATATTTGTGCAACTTTATTATTGATGGCAAAACAATTTTTTACTGTAATAAAGAACATTGTTTACTGATTATAATTTTGTAAATAATATATGGAAATATTATACATTATATGCTTAAGTGTTTTTACAATATTCTAAAATATTCAAAAATGTTTCTTAAAATTCCTTCGCGTTTCTAAATATTCCCGTGTATTCATAAATATTTCTAAATATTCCAAAATGTTTTTAAATTGCTTAAAAACTGTTTTCAAAATTGAAGCCAGTTTGTTCCAAATCATTGCATGATTCAAATACAATTTTATACATTTTTACATATTTTTTGGGACATATTTGTACAATATTAATTAAATTAAATATTTTGTATATTAATACTGCTATGAAACTTCCATAGTAGGTACAATAATTTCTTTATGGTAAAACTAATATGATTCACATGTATCAAAAAGAGAAATCTATTTCTTATCGATTTATGTTTTAAAAATCGAAATAAAAATGACAATGCGTTTTATAATAATATTTAAAAAAATTTAAAAAGCTATCAGATAATTTATTGTTATAAAAATTCCCCATGAATGTTCCCAGTCATTAATAATTATTTATCCGCACGAAAAACATAATACATATACCTGCACCCAACATTAAAACCCGCACTCCGAATAAAAATAAAAAGCCCGATAACGCGAAGCGCAGATATCCGCTGCCGCCATAAGCAAAACAAACTTCTCTCCACGAGGAAAAAGATATAAAAATTCCGGTTATCAATGCACAATGTAATTCCCGGGTCGAGCCTCCGGCGTGATTCACCCACCGCACCATCTTACGTAACCCTCTAAAAAAAACCCAAAAAACATAAGTACAATCTCAAACAAAACAAAAAAAATACAAACTACGCCTTCATGTATATCCCGCAACTCCACACCGCCCACGAGCTTCCACTTCCGTCAGCGCTTAACTACCTTATCCACTGACTTACGAGCTTCCACCTTTCGGCCCTATATATCCCATACCTACAACTCCAAGGTCCAAGAGCCGAGAGTTCGTAGAACCCAGCTAGGTAGCTCGTCGCGTGCATTGTCCTCGCGCGAGCCGTTTTTATCCGAGATAAGGTAAACTCGCAGGATACTTGGCTTTGTGCGAAAGTCGACCGCGAGTCGGATTGGGACTTACGAGCGTAGCTGTAGGTATTATCGCGCTGACGCGATCGCCACGATGTGAGGCGTCGTGGGTAGCTTTTCGTTACGAGCTACACGTGGGCTTGACAGCTGGCTTTGATATGAATGAGCGGTGTAGGCTTTGTGGTGCGGTTGCAGCAGGAAATGCAAAAAAGCGTTTCGTAAAAGTGGATTTTGGTTTTTGGATCGAGCTGGGGGATTTAGTGGCGAGTGGTTGGTTGGATTGAGAAAGAATTTTCTTTTCGCTTTTTTTTTGGTTTGAGGATGGTAATCGTTCTTTAATGAATGCAGATGCTGAGTTTTTCAGTTTGATTTATGCATACCTGTGTCAGGAATAATTAATGGCAGTTGTAATGAGAGATAATTATAGTTATTAGACAACTTAATTCATTTAATTTCAAAAAAAAAATACAAAGATTGAGTCAGTCGTGTGAAATTAGATAGAAAATATTTAAAAATTAGATATAAAAAGTTGTCATAAAAAATCTTAGAATTCAAGGTACTTAATAAATAATCGTAAATATAATCCTGACGATTCAGGCAGATTTATTTCAGCCATATTTCAGTCAACGAGTATTAAAGCCCAACGATCCTTTTCATAACTCATGGAGTATATATTATCCGGTCGCACTTTAGTAAATGTAACGCGCAGCGCAAATGCCTTTAACGAGAATAATTTATAGAGAAAGCGATATTTTGGACTGTTTTATGAACGAAGTTAACTCAAAAACCACCAAGACACTTTCTCTTTCGGATTTTCTCAGCAAAGGCATAAAATGAAGAGCGTCATAAATACTGCGCGCTATAGTTCGCTAAATTAAACAAAACTATAAAAACATATTAAAGATTTATGGATTCGCTACTATAATTATCAAAAAAAATTATCTCTTTCATTCACAATATTTACAATCCAATCCCCCCACCCACTCCCAAACCCTAACCTTCGCAAAAAAAAATCGGCAACGTCAAAGTATCATCCATCATCATCCCACCTGCATTACAACGAAAAACCTTCCCACCACATCTCGCATCCCAATAGCCAAGCATCCCTCAACCTCTCTCCTTTATCCGCCTCATTAGCATCCGATCTTGGCGCGCTCGCCGCGGCGATCGGCATATTAAAAATATGACCGATCGGCTCTGACGAAAGCAGCAGCATCGGTACACACATTTAATATATAATCGAAAACAATAAGCCTCACGCAAGCAAGCGCGCATCTATATACACACTTGCGCGCTTATATATACCCGCGTGCAGCCCGAGCCATTGTGCCTGTGTGTATATATCACTACCGATCGTCGCGCGCGCGCTCGCGACACTCTCCTTCTCTCTAGGCGCCTCGCGCTCTCAGTGCGTTATTCACTCCCACGGGGAACGGAGCGAGAAAGAGACAGTGAGTGAGAAAGGAGCCTACACCCGCCGAGCTATTGTCCGGCTTTGCCGTCAAAGATTATTATGCGCGCGTAGGAGAAAGAGTGAGATCGGTAACGATTTTTTTTTTCGTTTTTTTTTAAAAACGTTGAGGGACTGGCGGAGAGGAGGGAAAATCGCCGGTTCAAATGGTTCTGACGATCGGCTGGATCGGTTGGTCTAGCTGCGCGGACGCGACTGACGTTCACCGGAGAAGGTGGTTGTTGAGGGATTAGTGCAGCTGGAGATTTTTCCGAGAAGAAGAAGAAGAGAGGAGGTCAGTGAAAATGAACGCGGAAGAGGTAAAAGTCGGCGGCTACCAGGTGCTCACGCTGCTGCTGCTCTCGGTCAACTTCGTCGTGGTGGCGATGAGCCACGCGCTCTCCATATTCTACAAGTACACGCCGAAGTTCTACTGTGAGGTGCGCGATTTCTTATTATGCTCGTTTGCCGTTGCGAGGTTTTATTGAGTTGGCGTGAGGTTGCCGATTTTTTTTTTTGTGATTCGTTGGTGGTAGCTTTTTTTGTATTTATTTTTAGTTTGAGATAGTGCGGTCGATTGAGGCAGGACAATGCGTAGTAAGACATATAGTTTTCGTCAATCGATTGTTTGATTATGCATTCGAGCGCCATAAAAATTATGCCGGCGTTTGTATCGCGTTATGATGCCATTTGTACACAGCGCGGATGTGCGCTTTTCAATCGTCATTTGATTTAATAAAAATGCGACTGGCATTTCAAAGACTATTTTTATTTAGATGCACATTTCAAACGAGTTAATTAAGTGCTTATCCATACGTCAAACTAGTTTTCGTCACTTGGTAAAAATCGCGCGTTATACAAAGTAGCTAAGTGCAGTGTTTGATATTTTTTCGCGGAAAGTCACGCTTGAACGAACTATCAATTTTGAATGATTAGATTGCAGTCACGAGCATCTAATTATAATTTATAATTAACTAATGTGCTAGAGCTCTATATCCCTTTATATCACTCAATAAAAAAATCAGATACATTGTTTTTATTTTAGAATAAATTACTCCAACTGATTAAATAACTAGCATGCGTAATTATAAATTCAACACCAGTTTATCCTCTTAATTACTAAGAAGCCTCAATTACGGATGCTGCGCCTTGTAAATTTTTATTGCTAGATCTAAGGGACGCCGAGATTTTTTCTATATGTTTATATGGCACGCGCAGTAAAACTTGCAAATTGGCTCTTTGCATTTCCCGATCGGAACGCAGATTTTCTCAGAACAATAAATTAAACATCGCTGAATAAATGTTTAAACTTCCCCAAGCAGCAACATTACACTATTGTTTAACAATTAAAAAAACCATCCCGAGATGAATTTCCGAGATAATCAAAATTTATACCCAGAAGGCGGGTCTACGTGAACTTTTTTCTTGAAACGACGATTAGCATATGGAAACTGTAAATCGAGCTTGCATTAGAATAGCGCGTATCTTTGGTCATCGTTCAAACAAGCAAGCGTATATATACCAGAGCGAGCGTAACGCGCGCGCCGATCGCCGCATTGGAAAGCATACGAACGTGAAATTCCTCCGTAAATGCGACGAGACTTACAATATCCTGGCTTTTTTAGAATTCTTCTATTAAGATTCTCACGGTTCTCCGGCTGTACGCTCGGTGAATCTATTGACGAAATCAATAGAAAAATCTCGATTGTTAGATAATGCTTCGGACGAGTGTTGGCTTGAAATTTCAATGTTTCGATGCTTTGTTTATCGTTTACAATGGCTGAATAATTTGCGATGAATAATTTAAGATGCTGGGTGAGATTGACAAATTTTGTGTAATTGCTTGGTTACGAATGCGAAAATTGTAAACGTTCATACTTGACGCATACAAAACAATCGTGATCGTGCGAATTTTGAAATTTTTTCATAGACGATTGTTTTTAAAGACAGTCATTATAGTTTACGCTTACTCTATTTAAATTAGATAGCGCGTGAAAAAATTTCTCAAGGCTCGCGCAGGATATAATTTAGAAGGCAAAATTTATCGCCAACTCAAGCCTGCAAAACGTATTCCGAGCGCTCCGGGCACAACGCGCGCATAAACACCGACCTAAATTCCACCAATTTACTCTACCAAACACAGCAAAGAACAATACCCCCTTGAATCTCAACCCAACCAAAAAAATCCAAAAGATCTCCCATTCCATCCTACGCACCCAAATCAATCACCTAAGCCTCATCTCATCTTTCAAAACCCTCGCCGCCGTCCACCCGCATCCAGCACACCTGTGTAACCCAACACCGCTCCATTCATCCCAACCTTCTCTTATAACAGCATTATCTTCTTAAATGCACGCATCCATTATTCTTGTAAATATCCACATAGGAGACAGCAGCGGACGGCACCGTCCTGAAGAATCGAACGTACGGCTGCAGTAAACCATCGTGCGCCACGGGTCCGTATCATTTTGAAGGCCCGGAGCGCAGCGTGGCTATGGAGTGGCAGCTGGTTTGTGATCGCGCGCCGCTGCTTAAGGCTAGTAGCGATGCGTACTTTGCTGGGATGCTGCTGGGAGCGCTGTTGGCTGGATGGCTGGCTGATAGGATTGGGAGACTGCCGGTGATGGCTATTTGTCTTTATGCCCAGGGGACCATGGCTGTGGCGCTGAATGTTGTGCAGGTGAGGTGGATGAGAGGTTCGGAGGAGTGATTTAAGACGTGGGTTTTTTGGGATGATGTGGGAAGGAGCAGTGAGATCGCTTGTTTTTTTCTTAAGAGATTCACGAATGTAACGTGAATTTTAATTTGTAGTCTGAAATAAAAATGAAACTTTAAGTTAAGAATTATGAATGGTATTACAATTCAATATCAAAAGCTTAGTCTTTTTTATCAACTGAACGTGAAAATTAATCAGCCTTGAAAATCTGATTTGAATTCGCGACTCGACCTCGTCCTTTGCCCGATACGAATCTCAAGGATTTTCAGCAGTATCGAAAGTAAAAAAGAATCTAATCTGTCTAAAAGAATTCGCGATAACCGCTAATCGAATGCATTCTTATGTATGTATCTTAATGCGGCTCATTACCTTAGGAATGCCTGTATTATAATAATTTGATGTATTAAAATAATATAGGTCAACGATTTAATAAACTATATTTTCAATCCATATTCATCGGCTCGCTCGCATCGCTCTTCTTCCCATATCTACACCTATACAAATTTCATCAAAGTATATTCAACAGCTCACGCGATCTTTCAAGTTAAAAATCACTTTTCGACGTTTCAGGAATACAAGCTGTTTTTGGTATTCCGAGGATTACAGGGTTTCTTCGTCCAAGGCCTGGAGAGCTGTACTTTCGTGCTTTGCATGGAACTGTTCCCAGCTAGATACAGGACCCTCATAGCTCTGATAATACTGTCAATGCGATCCTGCGGTCTGGCTCTGATCTCGGGTCTGAGTTATGCAATTCCAGATTGGAGAATACTACAGTTAGTCGTCTCGGTGCCGACTGCAGCTACGGTTATCTATATTTGGTAAGGTTTCTTTTTTGCCTTTGTTTTTCGTGTTTCTTAAGGTGTAGTCGTGATGCTTAAATTTTTAATTTCTTACGCAAAATTAAGAAAAAAATTGTCGCGTCTATTGTAAAAATATATTCCACGATTGTGATTTTCTTTAGTTACATACGTGCAGCATATTCAAATTCTGAAATTAATTTTATATTCAGGATTGTTTTTTAAAAAATCTATCTTTTTGCGCCAAATGGTTTAAATTCACATAAATGCTAAAAAATTATCATATTAATTATACCTGCAACGATTAAACCCAACAAATATCTTCTCTAACCGGTAAAACCTAAACAACACTTTAGACCTACTCTTCCCAATGCCCCAATAACCCACCAATACAACAGAACGGAAACCCCCATAAAACTCTTATAAACGGATTATGCTACTCCATATTTCTATATACTATTATCTTTACATATAAAATTTTTCACGAGTCCTCACTTACATAATCACACCCTCACCCCCAACTAACCCAAAAAAACCATAATTTTCCAGGCTGATCCCCGAGTCCCCGCGCTGGCTCCTGGCCATGGGCAAAAACACCGAGGCCGAAATTCTCCTCGACAGGATAGCCAGCTACAACAGCCTCTGCGCCTCGAAGACAAAGCCAAACTCAAACAAAACACCGCAGAAACCGAAAAGGAAAACGCGAGCCGGCGAGCAGCAGGCCAAATCCGACGACGTGGAGAAATCCCTGGAGGCCGAGAATCCACTGCTCGCCGAGTCGTCGTTCGCTGCTCGAAGCGGTAAACAATTTTTTTTTTTCATTTCAGAGTTTTACGCCGGCTGGTTTATGTCGAGAAACGCTTTGGTTTTTATTAGTGGGGGGAGATGTTATAGCGAGCGGGTTTTGCGGTGGGCTTTGATGAGATGGCTTTTCAACCTGCGCGCTGCTTTTCTATTTTCTTTCGCGTTTAAAATACAGCAGTCAGTTTTACTTTTACGCAAGTGCACAAAGGATAATTTACGTTTATTATACGATAAATAATTTTGCGAGCGCAGACGATCAGAATCCAGAACAGCCGCCGAACTCACCAGTAGACGGAAAAACTCAGCTGCCCGCGGAGCTGGACATCGAGGAGATCGCCAAAGCTTCTCTTATGGTAGTAGCCGACGAAAAAAGCGGGAGCAACGACAAAAGTACAGCGCCCTCGTTTCTTCTGGTATCCAGGGAGGCACTCGCCGTTAAAGAGGTACCAAAGCAAAACGCACAGGGAGGCTGCTTGGGATTTCTGAAGTCGAGGTTCGTCGGGCGCACCTGCGTCATTGTCATGTGTTTATGGTAAGCTTTGCGTATGCGGATGTGTCTTTGAGGTGGATGACGTTGGCTGATTGTTGGTTTAAAGCTTTATTTATTCGAGTGGCTCGGATGGATGGAGTTGGATGAGGATGGATTTTTGTAAAGTTTGAAAAAGTTTTTTTTATGTCAGTGGTTGAAAAAAGATTTCTGGGAAGGGAAAATTCGATTCATTACAAATATTAGTCTTGTATCAATACTGAGAAAGGCTCGTAAAGTAGATTGTGGACTGGCTTTGACAAATATATCAGTTTTTCCTTATTGCACTATGAGTGGTTTTTAAAAAATGCAGTTTTGACTAATAAAAAAATGTTGTTAAAGTTTATTATTCCAATTGTAAAGGATCAATAAAATCCGATAAAAGTCGATGATTTGTCATGTTGATCTGATAATATATCGATATCTATCAAAATTTATCGTTTCTTATCAATTATGATCCTACTGTTCTCTTAAAGATGATGTGAAACTTTTCTTAAAAGGAAAACATAAACCATTATTTTTTTTACTTTTTTTACTTTTTAATTTTTAATTTTATCGTAATATCTTGCCATTAAATTGTTGTTCGTGATGAAATATAAACAGGATTTTACGTCAACTTAACAAACATCTTTATGCTAATTTTAATAGTTAGTCTTTTGTAAAAAATCAACTCTTTTTTTATCCGGTATTATCTTCGTAACTTTACTACCTTTTTTTGAAGAAAAACTTATCACTTTTCTATTAATTTTAAATTATTTTTAATTTTGATCCATTTTCATTAAACACTAGATAAATGAATACGATATCGAAAAACTCTAATTTTTCATCCCTCCGCGTACAACCAACCATTCGTCTCACCCCACCACCATCCCCATCTTACACCCACCGCCTAACCATCGCATCCATCAAATTCCAGGTTCACCTCGTCCCTGGCGTTCCACGCCCTGGTCAGCCTGCCCCACCGTCTCAGCACCGAGCGCCACGTCTCTCTAACCCTGGCGGCCGGCATGGAGCTGGTCACGTTCCTGCTCGTCTATCTTTTAGTATCATCGCGCCGCTGCGGCCGACGCTGGCCCCTCTGCGCCACCCAGCTGGCTGTCGGCGCCTGCTGCCTCGCTATTGCTGTTTTTGCCTGCCTCTATCCCAAGTCCGCACGCCTCGACTGGCTCGGTAAGTGCGCGATTTTCTGATCATGCTGTTTTTAGAGGTTTTCTTTTTGCGGGGAATGGAAAATGGGATGAGGCGCCGGCGAAAGTTGGTAAAGGATTTTATGAGTCGGTGTAACGAGGGCCGATTGCGAGAGTGGATTATTGGCGTGCGTATGGGTTTGTAATATAGCGTTTAGTTGGCCGTGGTTATTCTATAGTTATGTTTTCATGTTTTTTGAATCTGGAAAAGTTGAATGTTTTGTAGGAAAAACGAACTTTGAATTTGAGTAAATTAAAAATTTAAAGAAAAATTTTAACAGTTGTTCATTTTATTAAAGGGAATTTTACCCATTTAAGGATATGCCGAATTGACTAATCGAAATTGACGTCTGACTAAACTCAGCCTTTATTTACTTATCTATATATACTAATATTACCATATTAATTGAAAAAACAACCTTTATTTTAAAAGTTATAAATAAAAATGTACTAATAATATAACTTTTCGATTTATTGTAGTTAAAACTAAAACGGCAGTAATCGTTGTCGGACGAGTAGCCAACATCGGCTCCTTTTTCATCCTGCGACTCTTGGTAATTGAGCTTTTTCCGACGATTTCGCGCGTAACTGGAGTCGGATTATGCGTTGCAGCAGAGATGATTGGAGGCCTACTAACACCTTTTGTTCTGATGTTGAAAATCCATGTAAGTATGCAAAGAAATCAGTGAAATTCAAGAATAACCGATCTCTTTCGAATACAAATCAAAATAAAGGGAAAATTATCTTGTAAATATTAAAACAAAATTACACAAAATCATAATTTTACTTTAATTAAATTTCCAGGAACTGTCGCGCTTTTTGATTGGCTCATTATGCATAGTCACGGCTCTCCTAACTCTGACGTTCCCGGAAACGTCGCGCGACGTTTTACCAGACTCGGTCGAGGATGCCAGAAGCCTAGGGCAGAAGGGCGGCTCGAAGAATCCCGAAGTTTTGCGAGATAAACTGTTTTCCGAGGATTGGGTCGACGCTGGCAATGGTATAATCGTTAATTTTACAGATAACAAGAATCCAGAATGATTGTCAAAGCAGATTTGACTGAACGAAATGTCGATTACTTTTTTTTTTGCAGCTAACGAAGCTTGAAAGCGGTTTGCGATCGAGTTCTTCTTGTCGACGTTTAAAAAAGACTTCTCAATTGTAAATATAATCGTAAGGAACGCGGCTGAGAAACCAAAGTGTGTGCGTAGCTTGAACAGAGTAACATGTATTATAAATAGTATTTTTAATGATTATGTATCTTGTAAGAGAGATTCCTATAGTTGTAAAAGATCAAGCGGTTATTATTGTCAAAATTGTAGAATTTTAAATGTTTCTTAGTGGAATAATTTTAACTTATATTTATTTCTATATAGGTATATACGTAACTAATAATACTAAAACGTAAACGTAATATAATTTTAGATGTGTATTTAAACTAAAATTATTGTATTTTATAACTTTTGTTATTGTCTGTTGATAATGCTATGTAAGTTATGTGTAATGAATTTATTGTTTAGGTAACTAATTAATAAAAACTATCAAGTGTACTTAGTATTCTAAGTTTATTATTTTCCTTTACAATCGTTAGGTAAAAATTTTTCTATTGTCAGAATAATAAAATTACCAGTCATCACAAAATATAGACATTTGCTCGCTTTTGTCACACAGTTCTTACAAAAATCTTAAAAAACAAAATTTGTTTTAATTATATTTATATTTTTTATTGTACAAAGTTTGTCATTTATCAATTATATACTTACTATTAAATTATGTTAATTTGAACTACATATTTCCTAACACAAAAAAGTTTATAACAAAATAATCACGAAATCCAACATTTTTGAATGAAACTTTTTAGTTTCTGTAATCTAAATTACTAAAAAATTTATAAAATTGGTAGGTTTAAGAAAGTTTAAACAAGAACATTTTTTACTTTTTAATAAAAATAAAAATGTTTTTACTAATGAGTTATCACAGAAGAATCTAGTGACCAAGATTAGTCAATGATTCTTAGGAACAAAGTAATTTTACTCTTATAGTTACTGTTTTAATCCATACCAAATAAATGAAAATCACATTCATTAAGATTCATTAACCATTCTCTCAGAGCACTTTTGGCTGAGCAATACCGTTATTTTGTTGAGGATTATGTTGTTGCACTTGTTCAGCAGCTTGTTGCATCAACCTTGTACGTCGCCTAGTGTAATGCTGCCACAGAAGAATTTGTTGATCGTCGATAAATTTAGTACACTGTGAATTAACTACTTCTCGCCTAAAGTGTTCATATTGCAGGAGATCAAGAAAATATAAGCACATTGGATACTTTAGGTATTTTGCATATTCTGGTTCTTTCCAATATAATAAATACTTCAGGTAATTAATAAAAGTTGTATCTTTAAAGTAGCCACGCTGAGCTAAAACTGAAAAATACAAAAGAAATGTTTGCATGTAGTTGTATACTTATTGAAACAGAAGTATATTAAAGACCTTTTTAATTAATTATTCTTACAATGGTATAAATATTACAATAATAATAAATTTTTAAAAATTTATTTATATTGAATTAAAATAAAATAAAATAAAATTAAGAAATCTTAAAAATAAAAAAAAAAATTTGTAACTAACTAGTAATTTTTATAAGCAACACATCTTACATATTTTAAATTAAATTATATAAAAAATTAATAGAGATTTAAGTATTTAGTAAACTTACAGTTTAAATAATTTGGATTAGCTAGGCATTGAACGAATTCCAATTCAACTTGGAATCGCATGCGTTGCTGGTCATCAGTCTCTGGTACACCTTGAATAAAGCAATAAAAATTAATTATACAAAAAAATTCATAAATAGAAACATTAAAAATTGGGTTAACCTTATCTTATCTCAAAAAGAATACAAACATAAATAAACTACGTAATGTTTATAAACAATTTTTTAGGTTAACTTCTCTTTCGCCAGATAAAAATCAAAATTCACAAAATCCGGAACTCATTCAATTCAAAATCCCTAAATCGACCAAAAACCCAGAATTTCCAAAACCAACAAAACCCATCCAAGTCAATCAACAGCCAAATTCTACTCACCGTTCATTCCGCTAAATGGTTTTCCTCCTCTTATGAACTTCGAGTCGTCAAAACGGTTCATATTACGTTGACGCGCACTCGTTAACCCCACACGGCCCCTCGCCCCTTTCGCCGATTCACTTGTTTTTTTCTCGGCTTGAAAAATACAGGGAGAGTACAGAGCGAAGAACGGTTTTCTTTTAAATAATGAACGTGCTTTAAAAAGCCCGAAAACGCATCTTGCGATCCCGGGAAATATATCATATCACACCGTCTTGATCGTCGCCATGTTGGCGTTTTTAGAGACATTTAAAGATGGCGCTGCGCTCGTCCGGCGCCTGATTAAAATATTTGGCGGCGCCGGCTCGCGCGCGCTAATTCCTCGCGGCTTGCACGTGTATTCTACGTTCTAAAGTAATAATCCATATTTTATATGAGGATGTAATTTATTGGATGGATATAATTTGGGTGAGTGATTATGAGATGATGATTTTATTGCTTTGGATTTATTGGTATTATTGTAGGATTAAAATGTGATTGCACATTTATTGCTTTGTAAAATGAAAATTATTAATTTAATCAAGTCTTGCATTAATTAGTTGTGGATGGAAAATTTTTGTACAACAGTATTTAATACTTATATTACTATATTTTATAATAAATTACATTTTTTAACGATTGACATGTGATCACTTTTAACTCGCGACCTATAAATAAAAGTTCTAATAATTAAAATATCAATCATTAATTATTTACTTATTAATTAATAAACATAATTATATAATCCTTATAATTAATTTTTCGACCAACATTCCAACCATCTCCCAAAACCCCAGCTCCCCTAAAACCCACCATCAATCAACTCTCCACCATTAATCCTATCACAACACACACCACACGGCAATAAATCAATCCCTCAATCACACCAATTAAAAACCTCCCATTCAATTCCCTATCCCTCAACCACTCCGATTTAAAAACTCTCATTTCCTACACCGCGGCTCACCGCGCGTTTTCTACTTATCTACACTCTCTCGCCGTAAAAAAATACAAGCGCACAGCTCGCGCTCAGCGCGCGATTACTTACCGCGCGCGCGCGCGCGATAGCAACAACGCGACTGTATAGGTATATATGCGCGTGGCTCGTCCCCCCGAGGGCCCGCACACGCACGCGTGTGAGCTCAGTACACCGCGAGGTAGAGCCGGAGGAATCAAGGTGTACCTATATATAGGCTTTTCTTATGTACAGTGCATCATGTCGACGCAGAGCCGGAGCCAGGGATGCTGATGAGGTGGACTCGAGTTTCTTCAAGATCCTGAGGCAGCTTTCATGAATGAGGGTGAGTTTGATGTTGGATTGAGAAGAAGTGTGGATATAAGTTCTGAGTGGGGAGTGAGAATTCTTGAGGCGGATGTCGGCTTATCTGTGCGGGCATCGCGCGTGAGAAATGTTTTTCTTGCCTGGGTTTGTGTGGCTGAGTGTGGACTGATTGTGAGGGAGAGCAGTGGGTTTGATTGTGATGTTTGGTCGAGGTAGATTCAGAGATGGCGGGGCAGAGTGAATCCAGACTGACTCCGGAGCGCAGGATCCTGGGAGAGCTGGGCAACTCCAATCCTGACTCGCCCACTGCCAATCTGAGACTGCTCACTGCCCTCGCGTCCACCTTGAAGAGTGCCTTGGATCAGCCCGTCCAGGAGTGCCTGAGCTCCAGCAGTGCCGCTGCAACGCCCCAGCCACCTGTGCCCCAAAGCTCTGGCTGTCTGAAACTTCTGCCGAGGAAGGAAAAGTCACTTAGTCTTCTGTGCAATAAGTAAGGATAAAGTGATTTTAAGAAAGATTTAGAACAGATTGTGCTGTAGTTGATAGACTGTTGGGACTGCATAAATGATTTTGGGTTGCTTTCAGTGCAGTCATGACTCAAAATTGATTTTCTAAATTTAATGTCTTGCGGTTTCAGACTTTTTTCTGTTTAACTGTTGCCTAGAAAGGAAATTATTATAATCATCTATTTAATTATGACACTAATTATTATTATTATTTTCAGATTTTTAAATTTATTCCCTTTAAATATACAAGAAAATCCTCCAAAGGAAATATCTCTTAATACAACTGCTCAAACTCTGGGCACTGAAAAAAGAAGAATATATGATATAATAAATGTCTTGGAAAGCTTGGAAATGGCTTCAAAAGCTGGCAAGAATCAATATTTTTGGCATGGACAGTCCCGTTTACCAGTGACTCTTGCCAAACTAAAGATGTCAGCCATTGAACTTGGATTAGATAAACAAATTCAAGAAATTCAAAAAATCAACAGAGCATATTTACAAGATTCTTGTCACTCTTGCACTAGTACCTCTACATCTTTAATGGTTCCTCAGAGTCCAGTTGTAGATTACTGTTTTCCTGATGGTTCTGTTAAAGAAGATAAAAGTTTAGGTGTTATGTGCAGAAAATTTGTCATGTTATTTCTGGTTTCTTTAAAGGTAAATTAATAATTATTTTGAAATCTACTATAATAGTAATATAGCTCATCACAACTATTTTTTGACAGATAATCAGCATTATTTTAAAAAGTAGGAATTAAAAATATTTGCTATTTTTTCAGAATGGTGTTATAAATTTGGACATAGCAGCAAAGGTTTTAATAAATGAACAAGATAATTCCTCAGACACAAAAAGTAGCTCTGCTCAATCACGTTTTAAAACAAAAGTTAGAAGACTTTATGATATAGCAAATGTTTTATCTGCTATTGGTTTAATTGAAAAGGTAGATTTATATAATTGTGTTATAAGAAAGCCTATTTTTAAATATACAGGACCAAGTGTTGACTGCATTAATTTTGATGCTGGTAAGTTTATTATTAATTTAATTAATATATCTTAATAATTATATTATTTACTGATAAATCAATTATTTATTTATTTATTGTTTTATAGAAACCCCGTCTACTGAGAATGAAAATCAGTCAATAGTGGGAATGACTACACCAAATAAAAAATCTTCTGAAACGTTTCGTTTTCGTGCCTTAAATCGTCTTTCAAGACTGTATTCAGAAACTCCAGTTGGAAATAAGCGAGAACCAAAAAAGAGAAAGTTATTTGATTCAGGTAAAATCAAATTATTATTTAAAATTATTTTCTAAAAAGAAACAGTATTTTTTTTTAAGTGAAACCCTTGTGCTTGATTAACAATTAGAGTCAGGAATCTTTTAAAAATAGTTATAACATTTATAAGTTTATTGCATAATTTATTCAAAGTCAATAGAAACATTATATAATTTTAAATAATCCACTACTTATTAGTAACTCGACAATTAAATTGCAGATAATAAATTTGAGCGAACTAAAAGTTCGCCATGCTTGACGAAAACTCGGTCGTCGGATCGCCTAGACGATTCAATTTTGAAAGTGGTAGAAATGGAGCTGAAACGGATGAAGTCCAGCGAGTACAAACCAAAAGTTTGTACAAAACTTTTTCCACGTCATAATTCCGATCCATCTCTTCTTACATTAAATATGGACGAAAGTTTGATGGATACAGGGACACCAGACGTGGCTTCGACTTCAAACGACGAGCTGAATTCCACAATGGTAGAGTCGCAAATCGCTCTTCCAGTTAGCAAAGAAAATCTAGTCAGTGAACCGCGCAAATTTATTACGCCAATTCGCACTGTACGAATAAACGTACCATTAGAACTAAAAATCGCGCCGCTCACGCTGCAACAGCGCGGCACTCCCAAGTTCGTGAAACTCACCAATTTTGATATGAAGAAATTGGTGCCAATCTCGAAGGAGGACATTAGGATCAAGCTAGCTGCTGTGAAACCTGTGGCTCAGGCAACGACTGTCGCGCAAAAGCCAAATATTGCGATTTTGACGCAGATTCCTAATAAGAAAATTTCTCCAGGTGATACTTTTAAAGCTATAAAAGTGGGCGACACTTTTCAACTGATTCCCATTGACACTAAAAGTGATAGTAATCAGAAGTAGTAAGTGATCGCGACGGCTAATGTTTATGAAGAAGCTTGACTAAACAGTTGTGCCTTTTTTTAAGATTGCGTCGATTTAGACGCATATTTGTTTATAATGAAAAAAATTATGTATATAGAGAATTTTATAGATTTATGAATTCATTTATTCATGGGAAAGTATGTATAAATATGTATACATATTTGACATATTTCAACTACATTTAATATTGAAAAAATTTTCAAGACCATCAGTCATATGTTATATATAAGACAAAAATATATTTATTAATGTTATATGGCAGCAGGCTAGATTTAAGATGTTATGTCGCTTTTGTATTACCAAAGCATTTTTTGTTAGATCTCTTGGCTCAGACTGTTAAAAACTATAAAAAAAATTTATTTCAAATTTAATTATAAAAGCAATAAAATTAACGATAAGAAAATATCGTCATAATAATTGTTTTTGTAATTATATTTTATGCATTTATATATTATTAGGTGGGTTAATTTGTAAAAACTGCTGACAATAAATAAAATATTCTTGGAGAGATTATATATTTAACAAAAAATCTAATAATTTTTTTCACAAGTATAGATTGTCTTTCAATCTTAATAAATTTTTATTTTTAGTTTTATAATTTAAGAAAAGACATAAAATTTTGTCATAACGCAATCAAGTTAAACAAAAATTTCTTTATTTACATAATGTTACACAATAAATGTTTTTTATAAGAAGTAATCTGTATTTATAGTAGAAATTTATTTTATTTTTTCCTTAATAAACTCTATCAAGTCCTTCAACTTCCAACTTTTTGTCAACTCTTCCATTTATTGTTATAGAATTGATCCTTACCATTGTTTGTTGATGCCTGGAGACTGAAAAATAAATTGTTAATTATTATATACAAAAATATAAGTTATTATAATGCTAATGTTAAAATAAAAATTAAATGCTGATTTAAAATTTATAAGCTATTTCTTAGTTATAAATAATTTATACTATTATATTTTAATAATTTCTAATCTAAATTTTTTTTTTAAATAAAATTGTATTTAAGTTTTCTTAAATACTTACAGCGTATTCTTCGATATTGTTTCCTTTTTCTAAATCTGAAGTGTGTTACTATATGTCCAAATGTTTTATCAATTACAGTTGCATCTACTGATACCAGCTGTCGATTAACTATTGGCCTTCCAACTAATGTAAAGTCTGTACCACCAACTAGTAGTACTTTTTCAAAATTAATTTTGTCACCTATATTTGGAGGCCAATATCCTCTAACAACTATTAAATCACTTTCCGTGATTTTATATTGTGAACCAGCAACATAGATAACAGCAAACAATCGACCAACCTTGTCTTCGCTAATTTGTCGATTTATTTCTTTAGATACCTCTGAAATATAATGTTAATGTGTAAAAAAAGCTATCAACAACCATAGGCAAGTGATGATACATAAATTACAATCTCATTAAAATACAATAAATATGAACCTGTAACAAGTTTTTCTTCCTCTTCACTTGAGTCTTTGATTTCTGTTTGATAGTCTGGAATATTATTGATCCATGGGACATACCTTGGTACACCTGGTAATTTTCTGTAGCCTCGTATTTGTAGATCCCATAAATTTTGTACTGTAAAAAAAATTATCTTCATTTTATACTTCACTTTATCTTTAATTTAAACATTCAAATAAATATAATAATAACATAAAATACAAAACAATAAGTAAGAAAATACTTCTGTGTTTAAATATAAAGTATAGAAAAACTAATTAAAAAGATATAAGCACTTGGCAATTGGTAAGTACAAATGAATATTTTGTTGATCTAAAATAACACCACATTAAGTATGTACTAAACAACGTTTTTATAATAGTTATAGCACTTAAATTTCTTTGCCACAGTGCTATTAATTTTACTGAAAACAAGAACGCTAAAAATCTTTTACCCACACCCTTAATTAATCACGTATTCTTTTTCTTAATTCAAATTTTCAAACACCACGATCAGCCGCTAAGAAAGGTTATGTTCGCGAGCCGTTGTTATTTTTCTCGTAAACTACACTGACATTTTTTGGATAAATTTAAAAACCACTCACCCAGAGGTGTCTGTTTCGCTAGTATATCCTTTCCAATATTATTCGCACATGTCCGTATTCCTGCTCTCAGAAAACGAGAAAAGTTTACGAGAGATGCCATGATATAATTTTGGAGTACATAAACTCCCTCGAACCTCTATATAACATAAACGAACGGAGCACACTCGTCTGCTAAGATAGAGCATGGTGGATGCTGGGGTGTGGAAGACCGGAGATTTATGTTGATTTGATATTTAATGTATGTTTTTGATGATTGGTAATTTTAGAATGTAATTATTGGATTGGGTTAGAAGTGTGTTATCATGCGCAATTGATAATTAATGTTTATTCGTGCTGTCTTTTTAGGACGTAATATTGTTTTGGAGTTGCTGAAGGTTATGTTGATACGATCAATTTATTGTTAACAACAATTAAAATATGTTATTGTTTTAGTTTTGGAATACTCAAGAAAAGATTGAAGGTGAGTTGATTTATAATAAGTTAATAGATATTTTTATATGTTTGATTTTTTAAATAAAAATAAGATCTTGTACTGAATGATGTTTACTGATTATGTTTTTTTTTTCATGACACCAGTTTTAGAATTCACAATGATTCAAAATCTTGCTATTCGTTTACAAAGATTGACATTTAATAAAACACCAGCAGTAAGTGTACTTGGGAATTTACAATGCACACAACAGAGTCAATGTTATCAAAATAAAAAGATTCATACATCTTCAAGTAATAATAATGCAGATAAAGAGCCAACAAAATTTGTTGATCTCAACAAAAAGTTCTATCCAATACAAGGTCCAGATGAAGAAAGAAGACCTGCTGTAAGTAATTTAAAAGAATTATCATTTTCAAAGAATAATGTATTGATTTATTTTTTAGTACGTTTGTCACCAAAAATGTAATATAAGATATACTCCCAAGAAAATGTTATACGTAGCATGGTTAGTCCGAGGGATGTCTGTAGATGAAGCGCTTAAACAATTAAGTTTTGTTTCAAAAAAGGGAGCAGCAATTGTTAAAGAAACTATTTTAGAGGCACAGAAATTAGCTGTAGAAGAGCACAATGTTGAATTCAAAAGTAATTTATGGGTTGGTAAGTGAATGTTTATTATTTATTTTATAATACTAGGAACTAGAAATATGAATAAATTTTCTTAGAGCCCAATAGCATTTTCTTAAATTCATTTACAACAGACGATAAAAAGTTTGATGTTTCATGGAATATTATATATCAATATAAAACATTGAAATTCTTATAAATTGTAATAGTAATTTTAATATTTTATAAAATTTATAAAGTAAAAAAGTATATTTAAACATTATCAGCAGTAAATTCTCATATAACGGATGAAATTGCTTTATTATTCTTTGTATGATAAACAATTTCGTAATTTTTTATTTTGTTTTAGCTGAATCGTTTGTTGGAAAAGCTTTTGTTGTTAAGGGAATGAGGAGACATGCCAAGCAAAGGATAGGTGAAATAAGATATACTTTCTGTCATTATTTTGTGCGACTTGAAGAAGGAAAACCACCTAAAGACTATTACAAAGTTGAACCTAAGAACGCAGATGAGTTGTTAGAAGACTGGAAGCAAAGTATGCGAACCCGTAGAATTCAACACTCTTTGTAATTATTTTATAAGAAAATTAAAAAAATGTTATTTAAAAATTGTTGTTGATTTATTTAATCTTATAATTTAAGATTAAAAATTAAAGTATACTAGTTTTCTTTTCCTGGATTTATAAAAAAAATAATCAAAACAAGAAGATTTTTAATCAAAATTTATTTCGCCCAGCAAAACTTGTACAACACATATGGCTGCGCTTACAGCTTTAGCTTAGTTCTCCTCCAATGACGCCTCTTAGCATTGTATCTGAAAATAAATAATATTTGAATTTAATTATTTTAAAATAAAATGAAATTTGTACATAAAAATTTTAAAAACTAATAAAGCAAATGAATACTTAATAATAATATCCAATTTAAAAAAGTTTTTTAATTTCTTCTAATAAAAAAATCTTTGTTTTACAAATTTCTACATATTAAAAACATAAAATGTTAATAGAATTTTGTAAAGAATAAAGATTTTAAAATTTTAATATTAAAATAGTTACATTTGTTTCTGTTACACAAATAAAGTTTATTCAATACTTTTTGAAGTTCATTATTAAATACTTAAAAACTTTAGAAAATAAAATAAAAAAACTTAAATATTTGAAATAATAGATATTATAATTTGTTTATTAAAAAATTATAAAGAAATAGATTTTAGAGATGCAAGAATCTTGTACTTTCTCATGAAGTATATAAACAAAACTTGGAAACTTAATAAAGTAAAAACTTTAGAAATTGCATTTATCAAATTAATGCACTTTGATTATATATACATATTTAATGATTTCACAAACACTTTTTTAATTACAATAAAAACCATATTACAACCCCTAAAAAAATTTTATAAACACTAGCTGTAATGAAAAATAGCCACTTTCAACAATAATTATACTTTTTAAATTACTTTACATAAAAATAATATTTAGCTTATAAATTTCAATTTTAAATGCACAAAATTTAAATTCGTATCATTCCAAATCAACTTTTTATAAAAAAATTTTTTTATTTTGAGTACCCGAACATAACCTTTAATTTGAAAGATGCAATCTCAAATAAATTAGTTTTCTATTCATCCGAAAAACCAAAAGCAAAATCCATATAAAATTTTATAACTAATAATAGCAAATTAATAATTACAGTTACAAAAAATAATGCAACAATATTTACCGGATGGTGTTTCCTGTCCTCATTCTAACCCACTGTGGGATGGGTCTGTTTTGTTTAAGCTTTTTGGCAAGCTTGCGCTTAATAATAAACGTCTTGTGGGCCGACTGAAACAAAAATAATAATTAATAAACATCCGAGGAACATTATTTTACCAATAAATCCGTTAAAAATAGCAGGATGTCAAGGATTTTTTGAGATTTTACGAGCGTGGAAAAAACTCACCATCTTGCTTGTCAAGCGACGTCGAAACGAAAGAGCCGAGGGTGGGGGAGCGGTCGATGGGCTTCGCGGCGGCGCTCTGGTGACTACTACTCTAGTCGAAAAATTTAAGTCAAGCGAGAGTTGCTGTGTGTGGCGGGTAGATTTAAATTTTATTTTGAGTTGTCAAAGTAATAAATGAATTATTGATTATTGATACTTGAGTTTTGAAGTCTTATAACTTTTAATAGTTTTTTATTTGTAAAAAATTTTTTAAAATTCGATCTGACAGTTTTTGAGTTAAGCTATTCGAAAATAATTAGATTGTCGTAAAAAATTACATAACATTTTAATTTATTCACTTATTTTCTAACATCGAAATTGTTGAATATTTTTCTCAGTGAAGGAATAATACATAGAGTAAATTATTACGTTCTATTTGCAGTAATTAATTAATTATAAGTATTTTTTACTTTGCTTCAATACTAAATCTTTATTAAATTTTATACGTACCACGACAAATTTGGTATTGCCGATATAGTGTTGAATATCGTGGATGTCTTGTGACTTGTTGACCTCTCGATAATTTTAATACATAAATAACGGCTGTCTCTTGAATGACAAATAATTTTGCCGATATAATTATAGTGATATTTAACAACACTTTTAAATTTAACAAAAGATTCCTAGGAATTTCTTCATTTACTCACTCACAAACTGCCACGAACTCGCACGAATTCCAATTCGGCGCTCTAAAGATGCATGATAAGATTCTATAGCGTTGCTGGTGCGGCGGGACAAACCAAAAATGCAAAAGCCACCTGGTGGGACTCTTTGTAGCCACTGGCTTTCAAAATATAAAAAAAATTGATTTAAATTTAATAGCCTACAACGTGCAAAACTTTAAGTGAATTTCATTATTTCATACAAATATGTTAACCAATAATAAAACGTACCCGCGATCAAAGTGAACATTTAAGTACTCCGGGAATGCCAGTTGCAAAGCAGCTCTTAATGCCTGCTCAAAATCAGCCATCGCGACGTGCAGTCTAATTTGAAAGCCGGAGCTCTGATAATATTTAGAAAGTTTTTAATGTCAGCATTAGGCATATGCACTTTTCGTTCTTCGAGACATAAAAATTAGATTTGCATCCTATTACAAACACTTTCGGATATGCCAGTTGCAAAGAAGTTCTTAATGCCTGCTCAAAATCAGCCATCATGATCTGCAGTCTAATTTGCAAATCAGGGCCCTAATAATATTAAAAAAATTTTTAAATACGGCATTTTATGCATTTTTTATTCTTTGAGACATAAGAATCAAGAGGCGCGGTAGCGCCTCGAAGGCAAGTCTGATTAGAATTACACGAATTTCCATATTTTTAACGTTTATATATGACTAATAAGTTAAGTCGTAAAAAGAAGATGCTTAGGGGATTAATTAATTTAGTGAATAAAACTTATTTTAATATAAATAAAGTGATCTTTATATTTCTTTAAAATTCTACTAAATTACAAAACTAAATACATCCATAAACAAAAATATTAATAATTAGAAAATAAATAATAAAAAAAATTTTATGTTTAATATTTTTCTGTTTTTTGCTGTTTTATTTTCTATTTGTTTCTGTTTTTTTTTTCTTGCGTAATAAATGTTTGTTTGTCCGAATTCCGGAGAAAATGTACAGAAAAGTAACAGTAAAAACTGCCAAGGGCTCATAATGAAAAGTATGTTATTCGAATTTAAAAATAATGTAAATATTTGAAAACAAAAGTAATTATTTACAAAGATAGTATTTATAGGTATTATATTCTTTACGATTGATAAAATAAAAAGTGTTTTAAATATCAAAATAGAGTTAAGGATAGGATACTTAAATAAAAACACATTAGAGTCATATTTTGAATTTCTTCTATTTTTCTCTATGACTTTCGATCCCGGTAGTATAATGATATATTGTACACACTAGGATTTTTGGTCTCTCGTTCGAGGTGGGGAGAAGGGATATGAATTTTATTTGCATTTAGGAATCGAACAATCAACGCACGAAGAAAGTCTAGAACGCGAGTGTATGCACCTTACTAAAAATATACATATTTACAACACATTCTAGTGTTTTCAGGATTCTCTGGTTAGTTTCTTTTTTCCATCTCTTTCCTTTCATCTCCCCCTATTTTCATTATTTTCTTGTTTCTTTTTTTTTTACAAATACGTGGACGCGTATATGCGACCATGTTGGACTTAGCACTCGAACCTCTCTGATATACATAATTTACAGAAGAAACGTCCATTTGTAAACTGTTTCGTCGTTAATTGCTGTGCAAATGTCTTTGTTTTTATTTACTAAAATATTATTTATTTTTATATAGCAATGATTGGTTGCAGTTTAAATGCATTTTTTACATTAAATTATATTCCTCTTGATTATACATTGGTTTCTCATGATCAAATATAGCTTTATTTTTATTTCATGTCACGGTTAATCTTTTAGCTCTGAGCACGAAGCAACAGTATTTATATCAAATCATAGTCAATTATCTCTTTACTGAAGCGACATCGAACGAAATTCATTAATTTATACATGAATAAAACTTCTATATTCATTTTTCTTGAATGAAATACAGGACACAATTCGAAATGCTGAGTCCACTAATGGAAACAATAGCGTTAAATATATAGTCACGCATATAAAGCTATCGCGTTAAACGGTATTGCTTTGGTTTCTTCAATTTTAAGACTTTTTTTACCTTTTTAGCCGCGCTTTTAACAAACTGTTCATCCTTAGCTATTTACAAGACGCTTTATGCTGTATCCAAAGGAAGTACAAAATTTCTGATCCTTAATTCTTTTCATAAGCTATTTTACAAATAAACGTTTACATGGTAATCCAAATATTTTCTATGTCAGTTTTCAAAGTACTCTATAAAGACATATGATCATACATATGATATAATAAAGTAAATTATGAAAAAATAATGAAATATAAATATAGTCGTTACATCAATTAAATTTGTTGCATATAAGAATATTGAACCAAATAATGGTAAAAAGTACTTCGTCTGACGATCACTTCTTGCTTCTTCACATTCACAAGTATACAAATACAACGAAGAACTGCCAGCGCATTTTTTTCCTTCCTTTTTCAAAGTTTGACAATCGGCGGGTGCGTGGCAAATATTTTTTTTGTTGTCTCTTCAGCGATTTTCCGTTTCACGGTATATAATTATACACAACGACGACAATGGCTTTTGCTTTTAATTTTTCATCTTTCTAAGAGAAAATTACACGTGCGTACGAAAGAAACAAACAATACTCCTCCTCACTAGCGCGTTTACCAAAAAATCGTTTCTATCAAAGTTTGTATTGTCTCGGCTTTTTATGTTTTTTTTTTTTTTTTCTACTACTCGTTTTACACATTGTATAATGCATGTCTGGGATAGTCTCTCGGAGAAAATCAAACTCGAGCTCGCATTTACAAGCGTGCTTATACAATGAGTGTTTTACGGGTGTGCACCTAATGCCTTATCGTTTCTTCGCTTTTCACCAAATTGCGATTATTTCAGTTTGACGCTTGGCGACAATCTGCGAATGTTTAACATTTACACTGCTTATGTAGGTTACGATACACAAACCATCGGGACGAATGAAGCAAGAGTCGTGTGGCTTTCTTCTCGCGTTTTTTTTTTTTTTCATTTTAGTCATTTATGAATGACTCTTTTACAGTGTTGGTCAAAGAACTTTTTGCGTTTTCCACTCTTGGTTCACCGGCTCTCAGTTCAAGAATAATTTTAATTTGTTGTTTAAGGTAACATTGCTCTTAGGTAAGTTTTTCTGGTTTTTCTTTTTTTTTTTTACATCGTGTGTGATGCGCGCGACTACTTTTTAATGCAATGTAGCTGCTAATCAAGATGTTTTATGAATAAAACGAATGCTTTTTATACATAATATTAATTTTTCTTTTGTTACAACAGTCTATCTTTTTAATTGCCTTTTTACATCATTATTTTAATAATAAATACTACATAAAGTTTTCTATTGATAATTATCGAAAGTAATACAACTTGGTCAAGTAACAAATAGTAGTGAATAGACTAGTATAAAGTGAGTTTTGTCATTGTTATATTTTTAAAAAATTGAAGATTAATATAAGAGAAAAACTTTTGTGTAAAAAGTATTTCCAGGTCTTAAGGTTTTAAAATATCAAAAATTTTTTTATTTTATGGATAAAGAAAATTTTTACAACGTCCACATTATCTAATTTAAAAATTTCAATTCTAAAAAAATTTTGATACAAATAAATGAAGAATAACAGTCAAATTATTTGGTAATAATCATACTGCCGTACAATAAAAAAGCTATATTATACGTATGAAGCAAAATGAAGAAAATATAATAAAAATTCTTTGCAAGAGCATATCATCGCGTTTTCTTTACTGCTCTTTATACATGGAAATTGCATTTTTTATTTGCAGAGGCGCGTACATTTTCTCTTCATAAAAGCATAATTTTTTTTTTTAATTTTTTAATGACTTCAAGATTTCCAATTTCCTTTTTTCCCACAGGAGAAATGTGGTATAGACCACAGCTTTTCTTCCGTCCACTCACTTTATCCTAATCTATCCACGCCTCACCTCCAAAAAAAACCGTCATAAAAGAAACTCAAACTATATATCGCGCGTTATCCTCGACAAAACGAGTGCAAGGGGGCGAAGGGGGGGGGAAACCGTGGAATTAATTACAAGATACACATCGGTAAACAACGACAATAGAATCGTCCCGCTCAGACCCAAGGCAAGCAAGCGTAGGGCGCGCAGCCCTCGTAATCGTGCACTAAGGGCAGAGAGTGCCTGCCTCTGTGTCAGTGGTGCCTAGGGTACGTCTGGTCCACCTGTGAGCCCCTACGCTGCTGCTGCTGTTGCTGCTGAGCCAGACTGACGGTTGAGGGTCGTGGGCTCGTCGGATGGTGCTGCGACGGGTGCTGCTGCTGCGGGTGATGGTGCTTGGATTGGTCGGTGGTGCCCGTGGCCACGTACGAGAATAGACAGAGCACGGAGTAGCAGATTTGATCCGCCTGGAAGCCGCGAGAAAAGTGAGGTTAGTTTTGAGCGGGTTGGCGGGATGGCGGGTGAGCGTTGGGTTATGTGAGGGTTGGTCTGGGTTTGGTTATTGTGATTATGTTTGCTAACGTTTGTTTAATGGGTTTTTGTCTAGGTATTGGCTCTTTTGTTATAAAACCTAGACTAGAAAGTATCTAAAATTTAATTGAATATTTACTATAATTAATGTTGATACAAAAATTTGATTTCTTAAAATATGAAATTATTTATAACCAAAACCAGATTACCATGTGATGTTATTATCAGTTTTTATCCGACTAAAAAATCCACATGGAATTATAAGAAACTCAATTTCAGACTCAATTGAATACACAAGTTGAACTCGGATAGTAATGGAATAACAGTAATCAGATTCACTATTTTAAAAATTTTTTGAGACATTGGATCTTGTTAGAAATAATGGATTAACAATGATAAAATTGGATCAATTTGATCCATTTGAATAATTTTTAATCCATTATTTTTACCAGAATATATTTGAAATCCGAGTTTTACGAGGGTATATTCAACGAGGTTCCGAAATCGAACGCTTGAAATCCCACGCAGATTTTTTGTGTAGGATAAACATAAATTTACAAACTATATGCTGCTTCTACTATTTTAATATATAACATGCATGCAAATTGTTTTTATTTTACTTCAACTTTATTTTATATTTAAAAGTAAATATTGCTATAAAATCGATAATAAAGACTCTAGACAATCACAATACTAATATTCAAATCATGCTATTTACAACTCTATAAACATCCAATTCTATTTTTCTATACATATAAACTTTTCTAATTTATACAAAGAACAAAATGAAAAAAAAAGAAGTTACCCTTGAAAGCGAAAGACAAAAGTTTGATTACAAGATAAAGAGAGAGAGAAAAAAATGAAGGAAAAGAGGCAGAAAAAACTTACGCTGCGCGACGAGGCGCAAAAGTACAATAGCAAAAGAAAAACACAGTGACATCATGCAGCAGTAGTGTCGGTAGGGCTTGGGCTATCGGTCTGCTCTACGAGGCGAGCCTCCGCCGACAGCTGCTTCGTCAGCGCGACCGAGAAGATTCTGTGCATGCAACGAACTGCTTCGCTGGCCTATAAGTACACGCGTCGTTTTGCGTGCGACAAAAAACCAGGGTTCGTCCGTCGAATAGATCATGAGTATAAGGGTGTAAATTTGAACAGACTTAAAACTAGAGTAGAATGAAATATACTAATCTAAACATTACAGTACGGTACTATAAAAAACATCAGCGACAAACAATTTTTTATCTAATATTAATGCAGTAGAAGGATAGGTTGGGGTACTCACCATTTGAGACTTATATTTACGCTGAATTATTTGTCTAGTCTTAGGATCTGTGGAGAAAAAGTAAAATTGTTTTAATATCGTTTTTGTTTTTATTTTGCAAATGTAAAAAAGCTTTATTTGTAATACGTAGAGCAGAATTGGACACTCACTGAACTCTTCCAAAACGAAGATTCCACCCTTCTGAGTAAAGCACTTGCGGATATGCTCGAGTCTTACAAAAAACTGAAAATAAATCGGTATGAATTAGTCGAACCTCGGGAAATGGCTAGTCGGCATCCGTTAATCCTAAGCGAGGCGTGCAATTTTATATAAAAAAATTTAAAAAAAAATAATAATAAAGGTCACTACTTTGATCTAAACCTTCAATTTGGCACACACGGCAAACTACGACTATATAAACTGAACGTCGTGGGCTATAAGAAAACTCGTGGCGTGTGTTGATGTGTATGTTAGAAATAAAAAAAATCTTGCTGTTCAACTTGAACAGCTACATAGAGAACAGTAGATACATTTTGATGTACTCTTTAAAACTAAGGAGTAGATCTCAAATTTACTTCTTAGCGAAATTTACTTCTTACAAGAAATAAATTACTTAATATTATGAAATTTATGAAATTTAATTTTTTTATGGAGTAAATTTTTTTTTATAAAGTGTGCATTTTAATATTTACACTTTATAAGGTAAATTTCTTGAATGTACTTCTTATAAGGAGTAAAATTTAATATGGACTCCTTGAGGGGTAACTTCATTAATTTTTTTATATTCCATTCTTATCAGAAGTACAAAATTTACTCCACAAAGAAGTAAATTTCTTGAAATTCAACTTTTATAACTAGTTGATTTTTAAATTTAATCCTTATAAGGAGAAAATTTTCTGATCTCCCAAAATTTATTCTTTATAAATAATAAATTCATTAATTTACTATTTAGGAGAAGTTAAGTTCGCTAAGAAGTAAATTTTGACATGGATTTAGCTTTTAGAGAGTATCATTTTTTTACAGCACTTTCTTATTTTAGAACAAAGCATATTTTAAAACTCGTATAGTTTTATATAGCCATGCACTTACAACTAGAAGATTAACAAAACATTTAACAAGCCCAATTTGTGTGCAATTTTTTGGGCTTGTTTTTCATCTCGTTTGGACGAAAGTCTAAATAAGAAAAACTTTCTGAATTTTTTATAAAAATGTAGCATATAAATAAATATTTCTAAAGTTATTCTCAGCGCTTATATTTAACCCAATGAAAAAAATCTAAAATTATGGTCAGTAAATAATGATAACAATTCGTAATAATTTCTCATTCAGATCTTTCGCTTCATGCACTTTCGAGAGCTCACACCGACATCGTGCACTTAAAGCCTAAACTAAAAAAAAATGCCAATTTTCCAACAAAACGTTGTATGACACATATTACATATCCATATGATGATCCGCGCGACATTTAAATATACGCATGCGGCAACATGCAGCGAGGAATGTGAGTGAAAGCAGACGGGCTTTGGTCAGGCAGATTGGAAGTGAACGGATAATGCAGATATTGGATCAGGGTGGGTGTGTATTGCGAAGCAGCGACAGGCAGGCAGGCAACTCTGGAGATGGCCTAGACTCATCGTTGAAACGGTGGTGTATAAAATATATTGCTATTCGCGCGTGTTGACGGATTTCTAAAAAAAATGTGCACTTGGTAACAAGTGTATTTGAATTCAAAATTCTGAACAAGATGAATGCTCGGTTGTTCGGTGCTTGATAATGAAACGGTGGAGGGTGGATTTTATAACGCGGTGCGTTGGGGGCGAACTTCGCGGCAATGCAGTCGTTGAAAAATTTCATGAGGTGTCGGGGAGTGTCTTTTGATGATGAAGATTTTTTTTCTAGGGGAATAAGAGAAACTACCATGCTTGCACTCGTTCCTAATTTCAAAACTCTTGTTTTTGTGCTGAAAATTAACTTGGTTCGTTGCGGGTGAAATTTTGTGAATATGTTGCAAACATGTAATTATTTGACATATTTAAACAAGGGGATATTGCTTTCAAATAATTTATGTGTTATTAAACATTATATTTAAGTCTAGTAAAACTTTGTGAAACTTACAAGTCTTAAACTTACTTAGACCTGTTTTGTATATGTAACTATGAAAAAATGAATATAGTTTTATTCATAACTTAAACTAATTCATACGAAACATTTTGTCAAACTTTCCTTTTGTTTGAACTGTTGCAGGCAAGCTCACACCCAAATTCAAATTACTTTGCAATACTGTTGTCAATTTAAAATACATTCTTTTATTCATCAAGTAGAAACAATATTTCGTGCATATTTCACTTGGCTTTCTCTACGAGCAAATTCACAGAAGGCTCTTTCATTTGCGTGCTTTTCCTAATAATTCTATGAGGTGGCAACTAATTGTGTCCATCGTTCTATTTTAAACACTAAAAACTGCAGAAGCTCATTCAGTATATAATATAACCTTGCATTCTGCAGGGCAGAAGTAAACTGTAAAGAGGCTAATAGCAGGTTCGAAGGATTAAAATCTGATTTGATTGTACAAGAAAGCAAATTTCTGATGTTTCTGTCATTTTCATTCAGGACAATTTTGTCAAATTGTCATTGTTAAAATTTATCAGAAATTCGCTGAATCAGATGTGACCTTCGATCATGTAATAATACTGGATAGACAGTAGAAGTGAAAGGAAATAAAAAAAAGAGACAGAAATAGGATAAAAGAGATAGAATAGGTATTATATGTATAAGACTTTTATATGCGAGAATTGATTATTGTATATATCATAATAAAAAAATTGAATTGTAATGTATGTGCGAGGCACTACGAGAACCAGATAGTATCAAACTACACGTTCGCTATATTGGGTCAATTTTTTAAAGTTATAAAAGTATAGGGCTGATAGTTTAGGAGTAGAGTCGCGTCTACAACTACGTTTATAGAAACACTTTAGAAAAAAAAGTAAGATTGAATATCCAAAACAAAAGGCTTAATCAATTTACGTATTGTCGACGGATTCGCAGATATGAAAATATATAGGTTTAAGCTCAGAACGACCAAAAGACACGATTTCTATTTAATCAATTACGCACGTAAGTACAGCCTTTCTAACAAGTCACTTTGCCTCCTCCGATACCAGCAACAGGTTAGTAACTTGTATATTGGTGATTTTTATCTATTCTGCGTGCACTACTACTGAAAGCCGTTTGCTTTAAACATTAAAAAAAAACTAACTTGCTGGTATTAGAATTGGCCTAACGACATATCGAATAGAACATTTATATCACAGCTAACACCAATCATTATATGGTAGGATAAATACAGTCATGTGGACAGAGCAGATCAACTAATTTCGATGCATTTTTTCAGTGTGGATAGTAATACAAAATACTGACGTATATGTGTGTAGTATGTGTTTGTTAGTCGTTTAATCAAGTATATTGTGTTTTGGAGAAGAACGAAAAAAGCCAATCAGTTTTGTTTAGAATATATTTCGTTTGTATGAATTCATTTTATTAACTTTCTTGCTGTTAACTATAAAAATGCAAAATAAATTTATATGCAAATGCTAATTGTTACGGTTACTTATAACAGATGTAGGCAAAAAAGCATCTAATCGATCAAGTTCTGGTAATTTTGTAAAGCAGTGTTTTCTTAACACAGATTTTGTAAAATAAAAGTATTTAATTAAAGCATCAAAAAAGCACATTGGGTTTTTTAATTTAAAAACACTTCTTTGTCTATGTCTGTTCGTGGAAAACCCATTGCAGTGTATCCATTTTAAATTTGGCCTTTTGCGTACGTGCAAATGTATTTTGAACTTTATTCAATTTTAGCCAATAAAATAAACATTCAAAACAACATTCATGCTTCTCGAACTCGAGTTAAATCGACTGGATTTTCTGCAATAAAATTTTCTTTTAAATCAATTTTCTTTTTTCTGATTAACATATGAGAATAGTCCAATATATTTGGTTTAGTATGTGTATCAATGTATGTATATACGTAAGTGGTAGCGTGCGAGTTTGGATGTGTGTAAGTGTGTGTGCATGTGTAGGGGTGTGAAAGTAATTGACAGGAGAAAAAGTCGAGTAATCAATAAAAGCATTTCCGAGACACGGCCAACATTAACAAATGATATAATATATGTACTATATAATCAATGGTATAGGCGATCAATAATAACGTGTATAAAAATAAAAGTTAAAAAAAAATATATAAAAGAAAAGTAATACCATGTCGGTGTGATAATAATAGTCAATAATAAATAACTAACAAACATAGTGATAATTTGCTGTACTTAGAAAAGTAATACAATGGTATATAATAATGCGTGTCAATTAAAAAGTAGATTTTTAATAGTACCTCGAAATCCTGCTTGCCCACACACAGCCAAGGGCAATTGATCCGACGCACGGACGGGTCAAGTAAACAGAAAAAAAAGAAGATTTCAAATTATAAATCCACCAACCAGTTCGTAGTCACGATTAAGTAAACGGATCATTGTGCCGTTTTTATTTGTTTTATTCCCTTTTCGTTTAATTTTTTATACATTAAAACAAGGGAGCCAAAGAAATTTGGACAAGGAATATGGGATCAGAAGATAAAGCGGGAAAAAACCAGAAAAGATTCTGAAAAGAGACAGATAGAGAAGTAAGAGGATTTTTTAAAAATTATTTCTCATACTTAGTTTTCTTTAGTTGCTCCATAGTTTGAGTAAATATAGATATACTGTTTATGCACATTTAAGAGATCAATCATGGATTATGATTAATAATCAATGGT
This sequence comes from Eupelmus urozonus, assembly GCA_900480035.1. Classification (NCBI taxonomy): domain Eukaryota; kingdom Metazoa; phylum Arthropoda; class Insecta; order Hymenoptera; family Eupelmidae; genus Eupelmus; species Eupelmus urozonus. The sequence goes on from UELX01001177.1 coordinate 34,597, forward strand.
TGATCAGTCGCACTAGTATATCTTAGCTAACTTCTTCGAGAGAGCATCCAGTAATTTGAATTACGTCGAAAAGAGTCGCGTTGTATTTATGGTCTTAATTTGTTTGAATTATTCGCTCATTGTTCAAGGACCATCTCAAAAGTTCCCCAAGCCGAGAGAAAAGTCTATTGACCAAAAAAAAAATCTATACTTATTTTTTTATACTAAAATACAGCCGTTTATTTGAGATGTGCTTATTTATTAAAACACTTTGTGTATTACATAAAATACCAGTGATCTGTGTAATTTCAAAAATATTTAATATTATATGCGTGTATGAGTATACGATTACGATGCAAACATGTTTTAAGTGAAATTGACGTTATTTTTTATTAAAACCGGTGAATAAACTTTCCTCACACATAACCACGACAGAAAGAAGTCGGTTTATCGCATCCAGCATTCAGTGTAAAAGATTAAAAAAAAGAGACAGACATTATATTTATGTGTTACAGTATGTATTTTAAGAACGAATTATTGTGTAGAAAATCAAAAGTTATATAATGGTCAGAATAACGAAAAACAGTAGAAATGAGAAAAAAGAGTTACAGAAATAGGCAGAAAAAAGAGAATAATAGGGAATGAAAATCACAAATTTCATTGTTATCATATAAAAAGATCAGTACTTCTCAAACAGTGAGCATAAGTTAAAAGTACAAAAATAAAATAAAATAAAAATTTTATAAATTCTGAATAATTGAGAAAAAAGTAGTTTTGCATAATTAAATGACGTATCGCATTTATTTGACACGCCATGCCATATGCCATATAAAGAATATAATACATCGGTTTATATAATATATATAAATGAGAATTCGATAAATGTGATGTATAATGTATATAATATTATATAATATAAAATGTATAAGACAGATAAAAGTGACTGTAGCTGCACATCGAGCTCCATGCATAAAGACATTGAATAATGCTCAAAAAACGGAATGTACCCAACAAAAAATATCGGTGTATAATTTTGTTACCGAGATTAAAAAAGAGAAAAGAATAAAATAAAAAGAGAGAGGATTTTATATGCACAGCTAAAGACCGTTCGAAGTATCTTTTTAACTTTTGGACTAGTTCACTTTTTTTATTTTCGAATTTTAATACAATATGCATTTTTTCTCAACGTAAATTACCAAGTTGGAGCTATTCATTTTTTAATGTATATAATTAATGACTTATACTCTTTTTGCAACGAAATATAAGGAGATTTAAAGTTGAAAAATGAGCTCTACAAGTTATGAATACTTTTAATTTTTTTGGTAATAAATATACGAAAAGGTTATTTTGGATATATCTACCATAAGCTAATAATTATGATGTAACTTTATTGGAAATATTGAATAGTATTATTATTGGTATTATTGGTACTTAAAAAATAGTAATGCAAAAAATATTAGGCTTTTACGATATGAAAACTTCGTATTTTGGAATAAGATTTACTTTTTTATTTTTCTTTTTTACTATTTACTTTTTAAAAATATTAAATATATTTGCCATACGAAGATTGTTAAAATAGTGTTGCCTATGTGGTGAATTTAAGTTTATTTCAAATGCATCAACTTTTTAAAGCAATTGAATCAAATAATTTTTTATGAATTTCTGCTATATTTATAAGAGCTGAAAAAGGTAAGTATTTATTTGAAATTATGGACCAGTTACTACCATATTTTCTTAAATAAATAGTATTAAAAAAATTATTTTCTTTCAATTTTCATAAAATATTGTTCTGCAATGGTACGACAGTACACAAAGCAGTCGCAAAAGTATTGTTTCGTGTCGTTTCTAATTTACGCATAACGAATACGATCGAAATATTATTAAGAAGTATAAAAATAAGAGTTAAATATAATTTTGTAAGTATATATAATAAATATAAGATTTTAGTACAATATAAAAGTAATATAATAGCAATAATAATACTTTGGATTAATAAAACGAATGGTTTTGTATAAAAATGAATGAAAATGTAATTAAATTACACGGTAATTTTTAAAATGTTTTGCAAAATGAAATCTGACTTTGCGATTATGAAATTTGTTATTAGTGTAATGTGTATCAAAAATTATTCGACAAATTGGCTCTGCAATCTTGCCGAGAATCAAATATCAAAAATGCTCTAATATGTGCTTCGAGCGAAATATAACTAAATGGTCGCTCTTTCAAAAGCGTGTGCGTAGTCTCGGTTGAAGACAGTAAGTGATATATAATTATTCTTCTTTTTTAAAATACACTTCGAAGAGTCATTACATTTAACTTAAAGAAGATACGTACATATATATAATTAAGCAGTTCGTGGTGGTTTAGCGATGGGAGATAATATTGAGTGGTCCTTGCATCAATGCAATTAAAACGAAAAAAAAACATAGAGAAAAATTCGATAATTAAATTAATAAAAGTGTAAAGAGAATTAAAGTATTCAAAGGACGTATTCGTCGAAATAATAAGAAAAAAATAATCAGAAATGAAGAAATTGATAATAAAATTATTTTTTGTTTCCCAAAATTTTTTATTTTGTCCAATTATTGTGTGTTGGTATAAGTATACATCATACATAGAAAAATCTTGTACGATTTTTATTTCCTTAACAAATTCTCTCCGATCTATTAAATACTCAATTTCCTGAAGTATGTACCAGTTCAAGGTATACATTGATAAATATATACGAAAACAGGTAAAAATCGTAACAGAAAAGCTAATTTTCCTTATTACGCGCCGCATAACGTAAAGACAAATCGTATATAAAAATATAGGGTACCACTGAAGGAACTCACTGTATGGAACAGAAGGATTGAAATGAAAATAAATTGGGATACAGGGACTAAAAGTTATTGGTAAGTCTATTTTTATATTACGCAGCTTGACTAGCGCTTTGAAATGAAAAATAAGAGAAAGAAAGAAAAAGAAATTACATATTAATATATAGGGAAACACTAGTACGACGTTAAAACGTATATTAAGATATAAGGTTAATAATATAGATATATAGGAAAAGACAGAAATATAGATATCCTTACTGCAAGCTATTATACTTGATTTGGCCAACTTTTGATATTACAATAATCAAAGTTTTAACTTGATTCTTTTGTCGCAATGTTAAAAAATGCTTTGCAATATAAATATTAGATATAAATTTTTCAAAAGATCAATATTATAATAATAAATACTAGATAACTAAAAATAATATATAATATATAATAAAAAAAAATTAAAAATAATAATATACACGTGAAATGGTAGAAGTTCTGGTGTACGCACGTTAAAATGACACCTACTTAGAAATTCTGGAAATATTTGAATAGAATTTATATATAAATGTCATCTTAACATCCGTTGACTAAAAAATTTTTCCAAAACCAGCAAACTACAATATTATATTAAGATTACATACGTTTCTTATTAATATTGCAAAGAATATTCATATGCAAAAGTTGTCCAAAAATCAAGGTATCAGGAAACAAAAGTCATAGACTAGGAATAAATAGACAGGATGTAGGATGACAAGATCGGGTCAAAAGGAATAACAATAAAAAAGAAGTCAAGAAAAAGATATAGATATGTCAAATATATGAATAAAAAAGGGGTGCGACTGGCACGTTACCTTGCTATTGGCGAAAAGGAGGCCGATGCCCTCCATACAGACTTGCAGGAGGCCACCTTGATTGGTGACCATGTCCTGGACGGGGAACTCGCCACCGAGTTCGGCGTCCATGTTAGCGCCACGGCCGCGGGCCGCAGCTTTCTCCATCGCGTCTTTTATACAGTAATACAGGTCTTTGCACTGCAAGCAACCCCGACCAGTTCCAGTTTCGTTTCATAATTTTCTTTTATATTATTTTCTTTTTCGCCCAATTGATAGTAAAAGGTAAATGAATTGACTTTTAGTTTATATGGCTGATATAGGTAGTAAGTTGCAGAAATTTATCATTATGCTAAAGCTTTGGGTAATCAGGTGTGAATACATCTTACCATGCCTGATATAATTTCTTGAAATATGAAAAATATTAAATCCTTTTCAACCGCGCCTTTTATTTTCATCCCTTCTCTAGAGTACTTTATCGTTAAACCCCCTCCCCGACTCGTATTTCTCAATAATCGAATCATGCTTCCTTACCTTTTTCGTGTAATATTTGTGCAGTTGCGTCTGGCCGCCGTTCCGCCTCCAGAGGCAAAGCACTTTGGTCTGGGGACTATAGGTCATGTTGACGAGACGCTCGTACCACCAGCGTTCAACTATAACGCCGTTGACAGAGCGCAGTACTAGACCATCGTGCCGCACCTCCAGAAAGCGCAAGTCGCCATCAGCGTTCGTGCCTGCGTGCACCGTAAACGACTGCCGGTGCATCTGGCGCGATGTCAAGGGCTTCAGGTCGATGTCATTGCCGTTCTGGAAGAAATTATTTTTGTTTAGAGATAAAATACTGGTCGAATACAATTTTGATATTTTACCATTAAACGAAGGTGAAATGGTAATTAAATCATGTAGTTTTTGATCAAATATAAAAGTATATTGTTACTTACGAGATCCTTAATTTGGTCGAGAAGCTGATTAAGCTCTTGACTGTAAATAAGACCTATGTGACTCTTCCCCAGCAGTCGACGAACCTTCTGTCTCAATTCCTTCTTCTCGACGTTCAACATCACCAGTATTGCAGTAAGATTATGCAGCAGCGTACAGAGGAGTCTATCCTCGTCGTGCTCCAACCTCCGCCTCTCGCTGTCGCTCAGGCTTTTGTACCTCTCCATCATCTCGCCAGGACCCTGATCCATACCGATCATGTCGCGTTCCTGGGAAACAGCGTCCAAAAAGGCATCCTCCCAGAACTGCATCTGGTCCCAAAGTGACGAGCGCTCCTTGCCCAAAAGACCCTCGAACAGGTATGTCCTCGCGGTCTCTGGGCTCGGGCTGGTTGTCGAAGGTATGAAGACGTTGCCCGCCGCACTAAATTTGCTCAACGACGACCTGCTACTCGACCACACGCTAGCCGTGCGCTGCTTAACTTGGCGTGAAAACTGAAAAAAATTATAGAATTGGAATTTATGCAAAAGATTGTAGATAGAAAAAGTGCAGTTATGGTTGAGAGATGTGTACGTACATTGCCTTCGACCTCACTATCCGACACGGTACTGCGAAATGATGCCTGATGCGTTTGTCGAAAGGCTGGATTAGTTGTAATGCTGCCACAGTCCGTTGATAAGGCCTCGTTACTACCTGCTGCGTTTCCGCTCTTTGACTGAAAGCATTGAAAAAGGATTGTTTAATTGAAATTGTACTTCTAAAGATTAGCGGATGAAATATTTGATTAAGGTCTTACATCCGAGTCGAACGACGTCAGCTTGCTAAGGAAGAACTTTTTGTTCTTCATGGTGAACATATCAAGGAACATGTCGGTCGTTGACTGATTGTCGTCGCTGCTGGTCTGCGACTGTGGCCTCTCCAGCCTCACCTGTGGAGGCTCTTGTTGGCCATAAGACTTTTGGGAGGGGTCGTAAGCTGGGTGATTCGGCGATTGAGGAGACGTGAGGTTTTCTCGACTACCGAATGGACTGGACGCCTGTCAATTCACATGGTTTCGTAAATATCAATTTTATAATTTACAGAATTTGGTTTTCTGTGAAGTCTTTAAAAAATTACGTACTTGAGACATTAAGGAACTATCAAAGCCGCTTTCCGACAGGTCTTTACTCCAGTAATGTGTGTGGGCGATTTCCATCATCTGGAAAACAGAGGCCATGCCACCCAGGCCGAAATTCGAATACGTGACCGCCAGACCGTGCGCCACTGCCTGAAGGCACTTTAACATTCCCTTATAGACTGGCTTGGTGATGCACTGGAATTTAACGTTAAAACGATTATTTATGATGTTCATCTGAGCAAAAAGCCCTTTTTATTCTTTGAATGAACGTTTTAACTTACCACATCGTCGATGTGGTCATCAGGACTGATTTTCCGGTTCAAACCTTTGTTCAGCTTAGTCACCATGAAATCACGGTAGCTCTCGTCTTCCATCAGTTTCTTCAGCCTATTCAATTTCAACCAGCCCACTCCCTCGCCTGCCATCACTTGATTGATCACCTGAAATAATAATTTATCATATTGTATATTATACGGATAAATCATAAAGTATTTCATTATATTATCAAGGTAAAGTACATCGGTCAAGAAGGCTTGATTATCCGTATTTGTATTTGTCCTCTCGGCATTCTGTTGCCTCCTCAGCTCTTCCTGGTTCGTCTTGGCTGACGTGTGTTTTATCAGAGACGTTCTTTCGACAAGGCTCGACCTCCCTACGTCAACAAAGATGTAGATTGAAAAAGACAGAATGAAAATAAATTATAGTCATACGCTTGATGACTACGGAAAAAGAGGGTCTCTTATATACCTTTGGGGAAAGGCCCTATAAGCTGAGACTTTTCTTTGGGCTTTTGTGACTGGGGGAGTACGGTGGCATTTCGGTTGGCGTTATTTTTGTTACCTGTGGAGGACAGAACAGTGTGCAAATTCGTGTGAAGAAAATAACAATGTGAAATAAAGTGTCATTTGTGTCTTTGGATATACCGTCGTGACAACTTAAAAACTCATCGCGATTCTCAATTTGTTTACAAATGTCACAACAGCATTTACCAAAATCACAGTAAAGTCCAACAAAATAGAGAAAAATATCTTAGACCTATAATAACAACTACGTACCAAAAAATCCACTAAACATGCTGCTGGTCTGCTCGGCGATGCCATTGAGGTCACTGCTGATGTTACTAAAGAAGTCCCGACCAATCTCCCGTCTACCTGTCCTCGAATCCGGCTGAACCAGCTGGGTATTCGAGTCCTTCCGCTGTAGCACCATGCTGCTAGGTGGCGAGTGCGGCGGCGACTGCTGCGAATCGCCGAGGCTCTGCTCGCGTTGAGAAAGAAATGCATTTTATTGGTTTTTCATAAACGCACGTATGATAGAATGCCAATGGAACGCTGAGAATGGATACGGAGGAGACGTGAATGGACATAGTTTCGAAGTGGGTCTTGGGTATATTGAAGTTTATGAATGTGCAGAGGGACATGAATAAAATTATTTTAGACCTAGAATGGAGAAAAAGCATTCGAGTTTTTTTATGATTCAAATGCAAACAAATTTATTAACTTTTGAAGTGATTTCCGCAGTAATTTACGTTCCGTTACCCTCGTACCATTGACATTTTTGCATTCAAACACCATTTCCAAAAAATATCTTCATATTAATCCACTAAATTATTATTATTATATTATTATAAATATAATAATAACCAACAATTTTTCATCCTTACCTTAAGCAGTCCCTTCTTCGCAGCTGCCTCTTTGGCGCTCTTGGTCAAGTCTCCCAGTGTGCTTTTGCCGACGTACGTCAAATCATCCAGGGTGTTCTTACTGACTCCAGCTGCTGTTTTGCTGGCTTCGAGGGCGTTCTTTGATGCCTCCTGCATTGATTTGCTCGCCTCGCCCATAGCTTTCTTCGTCTGCTGTGTCAGCTGTATTTTAAATTCGAGGTTTGAATAAATAAATCGATATCGAGATTTTTTAAAGCGCGTTTGCGAAGATAGAATTGATAATTAGAAACTAACTTGTTCGAGGGGCGCGAAAAGACTGTCCTCTCCAGCTTCGGAAATCTTTTCTTTTGCCTGGTGTTTCAGCTATATGGTACATCGAAAGAAGATTGAAAATAATACACTGAATAATCAGATTTGAGAAAGAAAACGAACACAGTACAGTCACAAAATATTATAAATGATAATAATAAGTACACAATATTATAGAATATAATAAATAATACATATATTAAATAAAATAATGAATTTCAAAGTTATATCTTCTTTCTTTAAGTACAAAGACATTTTTCATCGACATAATTTCATCACTCGAGGCGAGCTCCTTTGTATAAAAAATACTGGACGTGTCTGGAAAAAAATCCATATTTTGCTGGATGAAATTCTATATTGCAGCCGTTATCGTAACGCTTTTAGCGTATCTCTATCAGCGACACGACAGATTGCACTTTAGTGTCTCCGATTTTTATCGGTTGCGGTCGTGGACAGAGAGACAAAAGCGAAGTTAGATCGGCTGCTTACACAGCCTCTTGAGCGCGAGAGCAGTTAAAGAGCTCTACGAGAGACAGAGTAGAGACATATTTTATTCGGAATGATCATGTTGAGCGTCACAACTCACTCAAACCTTTCGGAACTATGATGTTATTCATCTATCTTAGCTTTGATAAGACTATTTTCTTTTTATGACTTTTAGTAAATTGTGAATGATGATTAAATTGCTGTGTTGAAGTTGTATGTATAGTTTTAAACTATGAAGAAAATTTTGAAAATAAAAAAAAATGTTGAGTTTTGTACAAATGTGTTGTAAGAGCTTAAGAAATATAAAACTAAAATTTATGTAAGAGTGTATAGTTTAAATGTAAGTAGTCATTTTAATCATCATTCTATAATATTTTTTTATTTACTAAAGCAACTATAATATCTATAACACGTCCATTTTTCACACAAACTTGATGATGCTTTATGAGATTTTATAATGAAGAATTGATTGAATGCAAGTAAAATTGATTTATCCTACATAAATTTATTTAAAATACAATAATTATAAAATTTAACTACCTAAAATGTTTGTCTTAAGATTAGTTAAAGTTTGAATTAAAATAACCAATGATACGATCAATATTTTACGAAACAACTGTTTTAATTATTCCATGCACAATTAATCAACACACTAAATTAAAATATTTACAAATCTTATATGTTATGTTAAAAATTATATTCAAATTATTATTTTTCATATATTTGTAGCTCTAATACAGACAAAACTTTGCTAGCATACTTGAATATTTACTACTAATCAAAAAATTTTACTGATGAACAACTATTTACTACTGAACTGAAAATTTTCATTGACAAACAATTATTTTACGACTAAATTGAAACATGTTATTTAGAACAATCAATTACAAAAGCATGAATTCAAATATTATTCAGAACATAAACAAAATCATTTATGGATCATAATTTTAAAATTAATTCATAGCGAAACAATACAGAAGTTGCTTGAGATTTTCTTTGAGTAAATATCTTAACAAAACTTCTTCAGCTGTATAAAAAGCTAAAAATAGCTATCTTCAAAGATGAAAAAGAGTGAAACCTGACGCAAACTACTTCTTTTGTAGGCAGCTCGCCGTAGCAAGGGAATATCGCATTGAAAGTTTAACTTTCTTCGTATTCCCCAGTTAAGCGTTCGTATCTACTTTCTCCAAGAAGATTTTCCCTCTTTGGACTTTTGATATGTGAATAAAATAAAGCGAATAACGCAAGCACTTAAAGCTGCAGTTTTATTCACGAAAACAAAATCAAATCTAGCAATGTCGCAGCGAAATCTTTAAAATATATGCAAGAAACTTCTATACCAAGAATCTCCTCAAAAGTAAAAGGTGCTTCTTGCTCTTGCTGCAAGTTTAATTTGATCGTAAGTCACTTGACTGAGATAAACTTCTTAGTACAAAGCATCTCGCAGGTAGCTTAATTAAACGTACTTTATGTTATATAACTTAATTTCATGCCTTCTAACTTCGAAAGGACGTTTCAGTGCTTCTACCAGGAAGTTACACTTTCTTTATCAATGCTCGAGATGGGATTTCCTTCAAATAAAATGAAAATTATGCTATTATGGGATCCGTAGAGATTGTCCGTATCAAAAAGTATGATCTCGTTAAAAAATAAGTGCATTAGCGTTTCATAATGAAAACGGATATTTGCTTCACGAAGACAAGAACTTTAATAAAAATTACCTTAGCATTCATGGAGAACGTGGGATTGGGAACGAGCAAGGGTAAAAATGGACTTGCATTACGGTAAAAATTACTGCCAAATTATAATCAATTTTACCATGCTTCAGGATACTTTTAACCAAGCACGCTCCATATTCCACCTCTATGAAAAAAAAGATAGATTTTATTAAAGGTAGTTCTTTTCTCCGAGTTGCTATTCCTGGCGAATCTAATTTTAAGATTTAATTTGAAGTTTTCTACAAGCTTCCAAGAACTAATCTAAGAGACCTAAGATTCAAGTAATATTAAAAAATTTCAAATATTCTTTTGCGTCATCAAAAGCTTTTAAGTACGTCCAAGTAAACCACCTCCATCAGGTTTCCCTCTCTCCACCTCCAAAGAAAAAAATCAACAAGCTATCAGCGCACGACACCCAACCAAAAACCAAAAAAAAAGGTAATGAAACTACGCCTAGTCAAAAAGCCGATGCTCGACAAGGAGACACACGCACATATATCCATCGCACATGCACACCTTATCCATATGAGCGAGTAAGCCGTCCTGACTGCTCTGCCTCGTAGTCTCTCTAACTAGGTCCTTCGCCTGGCTGGCCAGCTGCTCGAAGAGCGAGCCCTGCGAGCCCTGCCTGAGCACGCCGTTGCTGCCGCTCCCGCTGCTGCTGGCGCTGTTCTGCCTGGGCACCGGCTGGGACTGCTGCCTCTGGGCCTGGCTCAGCCCAGCCGACGTCTGACGCGGCAGGCTATGACTGCCCGTGCCCGCGACTGTCTCCTGCCGGGCCAGGAGCGGGTTTATCGGGCTGGGCGAGCTGAAGCTGCCCGTGCGGGCCAGCACGTTGCCGACGCTCGGCTGGCGCTGCAGGCAGGTCGGGCTTATCGGCGGCACCTGAGAGGGTTAGAAAGAGAGCGGGCGCCGCTTTTGGAGTGTGCTTTTTTTTTTTTTTTATTTTTAAGGGGTTTTAGCCGAGAGGCTGAGGCTCCTGGCCGTTGGTTGGAGAGCTTCGTGTAGTGGTTGAGAATTTTGGGTTGGCTTGTTGGAGCGATTTTTTATGGTTTTTTTCAATATTGGTGAAAGAGTGTTTTTTCTTTTGATAATTTTTTCAATTACTCACTGTTCTATTTAAAGCGAGCCAACACAAATTTCTTTAAAATAGTAGCACGTAGAGAAAAACTGAAATACTGACTTCAGTCATCACCGAAAGTTGATTTCAATATTTTTCTCAACGTGCCACGTGTTATATCTGTTAGTGTCGTGTAAAAATTTTAATTATATCAACTGCAGGAGGAAGAATAGTACAAGAAATAGAATAAATTACATTATATAGACAATATACCATTAATTTTATATACAAATAATAAAAGGTTCACACAAGATAAGTAATTATATACTTAAATACATTACGATAGTAGTAGAATAATGTTAGAAAAATAAATTTCTTTCCACAGTTATATCGACGTCTCGTGCAAGGTAATCAAATGAGAAAAAAAACTGAGGGGGGGGGGGGTAATAAATCGATATATACTATGTACAGTGCATGAAAGTAATGAACTACGGTGCTTTGAATGGCTGTATGTATATCTCAATGCTTCTGTTTAAGGATCTAACTATGCGTCTTCTAGAAAAACTCAAAGAAACAATAATGGCGCAAACAATCAAAAGATAGATACTTAGTACTGAATCTGCAGCATACGAAATAAACTTTCACTTCGCAACGTATTTCATAAAAAATACATCTCTATAAATCTCCGTGCTATTCAAAAGCAAATTTTCACCTTCGGCCATCGTTCGCGCGAGCGCAATGAAAGTGCAGGCATAAAAAAGTGTACCTCGTCCCGAATAAAAAAATTGCTCGGCAGCGACTCACAAATTAGGGAGAGTCGTAAAAAAAAGGAATCAAACGCTGTGGATGAGTGCAGTGTGCGTGTGGAGGGGCTCGAAGTATGACGCAGGCAGGATACAGGGGAACGCATTCGTCAGGCAAAAGTAGAAGTAGATAGATTATATAGTGATAGAGAAGAGAGCGAGAGGCTATAGAGTTAGTGTAGATCACGAGTTCGCCCACACGCTGCATGACATTCAAAGCGGAACGACCTGTTACGCTTCCTTGCCTTGTTTTTGTGATTAATATTATATGATGTTTGTATCGGAATATTTTCTGTGGTTGCTTATAGTTTGAGTTTGTTTGGTTCCACCGAATAAAAACAAATTTAGACTGTAGCGAAGATTGCCTGGCAGGACTCGTCCTGCATCTACTTAATACTGTATCTCAAGTTTGCATTTTAATACTTGGCAAAAGGCGCCGTTCTTTATTTAGCCTCCACTGCGCAAACATCGAGAATACAAATGTGATTTTAAATTTTCCACGAGCTCGCTAATCTCCCGAGAAACCGAACTGAATTCCAATTTTTTTCCCCTCCGTCACGACGATTGCTTCATAATGGAAAGCGCGAGAGTCGATCAAAGGAAAGCAGCGCGAGGCTTCGTCTCCCGAAGAATTTTCCTCACGCGCGCGGAAATCGATACTTTTTCAATTAACACTTCAATCAATCACCCGAGGCCTGCCGAAGGCCTCCTCCCACCCCCTCGAAATGCATCGAACTTTTTCTAATTTTCCGATTAATACACGTTCTCCCTCCCGTAACCCGTCATACATAATTCATGCATCGTTCAAATTAAACTTCTCCTTGAAAACAACAGCCCGGCCATCCACGAAACATTCGCGTATTCACAATCGTCCGAAAAGCTCCCGGCCAATCCCGTAAACAATCCATCCAAGTTCGTCGAACCGGAAAAAGCCGGAAACGAAAACGTCCGCTCAAAGGGATTACCACATGGCAGCCCTCCGCTCCATATTTCAATCTCTCGAAACCGTGGGTCGTTCCGCTCGGCAGGCACTCAGCCACACATACATACACGTCAGAGAGTATATAGGAAAAGAGAGAGATAGAGAGTATAGCTATAGTGATAAAATATATAGGCTGCATCACGCGCTGTAAGTAATGTATTTTAGTGGCTGTTTTTTAAGTGCTTTTGTGGCGCTCGGTGCTCGACTCACTGGAGTGGTTCTAGAGAAGCGCGAGGTCCGGATGGGAGTGGTGGGCCGCTCGAGGATCTGAGCCGGCGGCTGACCAGCTGGCTGGTGCGCGCTCAGGATTGTGCGCGGCGTCGTGGTCGTCGAGGCCGAGTCTGACTCGAAACTACCGCCCTCCGTCTTATCCTAGAGTTTCGGTCAACAGACACAATCACACAAGCCATGTTGTAGTTCGATTGCTTTTGCTTTTACAGTGTTTAGATAGCCTTTTTGAATATCGTCTGTCGTCTGGGCACCCCTCGTTCGTTTTTTCTTTTTTTTTTCTTTTTTTGTTTCTCTATTATTGTTTACGCGATACGCTGTTTTTTTGTACACTTGCACTTTTTCTCTGAGTCTTTTTCTTGGTTGTATGTAGTTTGGTAATTTTTGGTGGAGGGATGGAGGTAAGCAATTTGTTTTGTACATTGTGAGAGAGATATATAAATGTTGAAAGAGAGAGAGAGAGAGATATATATATATTTAGAAGCGAAAATGGTGCATTTACAGGGAAAAGGTGATTGAGAAGACGGAGTCGTCGTTGCGGATGGATAGATTGACGATGCGTAGAATGCGATGAGAGGTCAGCAGTATCGATTTGTTGGGAAAATAGAGGTACCTGAGTTAACATGTTATTTGATATTAATATTAAACGAATTATTATTGTTATTAGATTGAAATAATATTCTGTCCCCGGAAAAGTTAAATTTATATTACGAAATCAACAGTAACGATATTAATCAATTCATCATATTACAAAATTCTCATTTTAATCTAATTGTTTGCTACACTGAGAGAATTTTTTATTAAAAATTAATAAAATATCACGGTGAATCTGGGGGGTTGCAGCAACTCTAAAAATTATGGAAATTACGGTATAAATTATAGCGAATCACTGTTTCCCAGAAAAAAAATTCCCTGTAATTTTTATCGAAAAATTTTTTGTGTGTATATCATTGAATTTTACATGCATTTTCTGGCAGTCTTAGCATAAAAAATAACCATGACATAAAAACTGAAAAAGTGTATTTAAAAATTGACAGTCTTTCAAATTTGTGTATATTTTTTCCATAGAAATCATGACAAAAAATACTGCTGACTTCTGATTACATTTTCTAAAATATTCATCATTACAAGTGATCGATAAATGGCTTTTGAAAGTGTAAGATATATATATCATATCAGAGAAATTGAAATAGATAAAAAGAGATGCAGAGCATATAAATAGTGAAAAACTTCATCATGAAAAGGTGCAATGTATATTCGTTTCCTAAGTCGCAAACGATAATGATTCTTCGATCAATGTAAAATTTTCGCCAATCAGCCAATTAGTGTATTTGGTACACAAACCAACATAAATTTTGCTCGACTTTTCATATAGTGACACAATGACATACCATAATGACAAAATGAGGGGAGTGCACAGTAGTAGTACGAGTCATATTAAAAATGTACATATTCATATCTTATATATATATATATGTATAAGTGAACAAATGGAAAAGTCTGAGTTTAACTGTACAGCGAGCATAACATTTAATCATTACTCACATTGTCGCTCTTTGCGGTCTGCGAGTTCTCGGCGAGCTTGGCGGCCAGTTCGATTTCAGAGTCGCGGTTGAAGCTCGGACTGCTGAGGTCACTGTGGCTGGACGACGTGCTGGGTGGTGATTCAGCGCGTGCTTCGGCTTCCTCTTCTGCTCCGGGATACTGAAGCGCGCTGGGTGGATTGTAGATGTTGCGCGCATCGATTGACAGAGACATTGGCGGTGGGTGGGCTACTGGATTTGCGAAAGTATTTGGGAGTTTAATATAATGGGTTTTATATAGTTTTATTTGTTGATTGCTTAGGTGCACGAAAGAAGGGTTACTCGCGCATGAAGAGGGGTATAAGTATTGTATTGTGCAATCGATTTCATAGTGTTTTCATCCTCGATTTCAAATAAATTTAAATCGTTTTGAAATCGCTTACATTGATACAAAAATAAATTTAATAATAAATTTGGGTGAGGTTCATTTACTAGGAGAGGCCACGGGATTCGGGTCACAGATCTTGATGAAACTTTGGGAAATGTTTTTCCATACCAAAAAATGAA
>UELX01001178.1:0-24731 GCA_900480035.1 Eupelmus urozonus
TCGATACACCATACATATGTACATAAAAACACTGACTTAGTCGCATTCTAACTAATTTATTAAATTTATGTTACTTTTTTTATTAAAACGACTGTGTTTATATTCAACGAGTTTTATTTTTACCTTATTTAGTTGCTTAATGAATCTTTGGTTAGGGTGTTTGTAAAAGAGTTCAATATTTTGCGAAATTTTCAAACCATGCATAATTTCATTCGGAATTAGATTTGGGGGCTTTGGAGAACATTGGCTATGAGGAAAATATATATAAACTAATCATATTGGAAAATATGATTTCTGTCATAGAAACAGAAGAGAAAATAAAAAAACTTCATATTATTCTTTAGGTTTCATCGCAGTAGATAACAATGTCTTAAAACTATAAGATGAAAATAGATCATTGCTAGTCTATTCACAAAGACAATAACTCAGGCCAATTATAATAAAAATTGGCAAATAAGCAATGTTTAAAGCATATTTATGCAACATTTTTGTGATAGAAAATATAACAAAACAGCCAAAATAATTATGATCCATCCCACCTTAACCACTCTCGCAATTACTTAGCGTATACCCTGGATTAAAGGTGTACAAAGACTCGCCCCGCGCTCAAATCCCATGAATAGACCCGGCCGCGCGCGTCACTTGCAACTCGGCCGAAAAGAGGTGAAACTTCAATTATACAGTGCGGCCATTAATTAACCTCGCGATAAATCCACCAAAGATCCGGCGAACAGCTCAATTAAGGCGCACAATGAACGTCAAAAGTATACCCACCGTCACCGTCGATAGCGCGGAAAGCCGCACGGTTCCCGCCCCTGGCTTAATGAGCAGATTTAGAATTTTCTCGCGGTCTGGCGATAAGAAGGGAGAGAGCGAGGAAAAAAGCAGGCCGAAATAATCCTCGTAATTATTAAATCCGAATATCCTTGAAAGGAGCGCGCTCCTCATTACCGGCGCCTGTCGTCAAAAGGACGCGCGCGTGGCTCTCGCGCGGATGAAAAAGAAGCGCGAAGGGAAGCGCTGGATTCGCGGTAGATAAACTCGGGATGGCGAAATTCGTTTAAGGTTGTCTGAACGAGCTCGTGTCCTTTTTGTCGGCTGGTGGATCTTTGAATTCGGGCTCGTTTGAATTGTGTTCTTTTGCTGGTGAGGTTATTTGCTGCTGTGTGACGATTATTTGAAATAATAATTTCAGGAGTCTGAATGAAATTCGAACGGGAATATTGTGGGATACCGTTACTTTGAGCTATCAGAATTTATTGTAAAGAAAAACGTGGTTCTAAATAAGCTAAGCATTCGTTACACGATGAAGTGGCTTCTCTTGCCATAACAATTATTAAAATTGATTATAATAGCCCCTAATTAGATTTAAAAAACCCTTTACCGCCTACTTTAACTTTTATTTGTATACTCGCCTCGCTGTTTTTGCGCTCAGGCACCAATTACACAATTTGAACTGCATAATTTCTCTCCACCACACCTAACAAAAACAAAATTAGCATTCGTCTATTGTCTTGCCATTCCCAGTCCGGCTAAGCCCACCGTCGACTCGTGCGCCGCTTTTACAGCTATAGGTACGCGCGCGCGGCCAGCGCAAATCGATGCGCGCTTCCCATAAACACAAAGCGGAAACGGAAAACGAGCGGAGCCTCTAAAGCTGCATCAATTAGCCCAATAAAAATCGCTAGATGACTCAAGAAAATCTGAGCGTACGCGCATCGTGCTTCGCTCCGCTCGACGAGGAAGCTACGCCGAAGACTGCCACGACGTTAATTGCCAAAGTTTACGAGCGCTCGGGCGGCAAGAGGGGCGTATTAGCATGCTAATTTTTCGCTGTCGTTGATCTTAGGAAGAGCAGCAGAAAGAAAGAAGGAGCTTTACGATTCCTGATGCTTTTATACGCGTGCGAGCGGGCTGGGTTTAAGTAAGAGACTTGACGACTTTATAGTCGCGACGAGCGCTCGGCGAAGGAAAATCGGCGGAGGACTTCTTCTTATTACGGCGAAATAAAGGCTCGTTATCATAACGGCGACGGCGCTGCTAGCTCTCGTTGCGTTTAGCGTTCTGGAGGAGCGGAGAAAGATTTAAATGAGAGGTAAGGATTTTAAAGGGAGATGTTGAGTGTATAGTTTTAATGATGAAAGATATGCTCATGAAGTCTGGTAAACTTTTTAATTTGAATTCGCTTTCTTATTTTAAATAAAAACGCCTATAGCATGTTATTATGATATAAATATATTGTAAGTATTTTATTATAAAGAAACTAACTAGTTCATTCCAATGCTGGTGCGAAAATTAATTTTTCGCACGTGATAGGTTCATTCATGTTATTTTAATAAAACTGTTATGTCATCTTATGGATATTTTTAAATAATTTTTGTATAGTATTGACTTATATGATATTCTTTCAATATAATTTCAACAATAAAACTGGGGATGTGCCAATTACAATTCTATTATACAATATCAATTAAAATAAATTACAAAATAATACAGATTCATTATATGTAACCTCCATCATCCATTCAATTTTATAAAACCGTTGCCAGCCTCGATTGGTTTACCCACGTGAACAGTCCTAAAGAGCCCTTCAGTAAACTCAAATCGACTCTCACAACGGCGAAGAAAGCAAGCCCAAAATAAAGCCAGCAACATTCATACTCCCAAGACAAAAGGCTGCGCATTCGAAACCAACACACGAGCGCGATCGCACGATGAGGGCGTTTATTAAAACGTCACGCGCTTCTCCCTCCCACACTCATGGGAAATTTGAATACAACCCTTTCGCGATGACTCGATAACGAGGAGGTGCCTCGGCAAAATCTCTCTCCCATCAGCCCACCGCGGAGTAAATAAAAACGCGCAAATCCGGGGTAGCGGAGGCGAGAGAGCCAGCCAGCGAGCGAGTCAGGCATGTAAGAGAGCGGAAAAGCGCACCCGTCCCATTGTTTCAGCCGTACACCCGCATATCCAGGCCGATATATCACCGAACCCTTATTGCTGAGGGTAGTTTGTCATGTTAATTTCGGCGGCGCGCGCGCGCGCGGGCTTTTAACGCACTGCCGCCATCGCGTCGCGTGTGTGCCAGGAGAAAGAGAGCGAGATGCAAATCTGGCGCGCGCCGATGAAAGGGTTAACTGAGCTGCCGGCCATTAATATGCTAATAGTTTCGCGAGTTTTCGGGATTCCGGCTTATAAGAGCCGTCGGGCCGTGCCATTGTGCCGGCGTAATGACCCGGAAACGCTTTTTTCCGGGAGGGTTCTTCCTTGCTTCTTATTCTGGCTATCTGTGGTCTCTCTGGATTATCGGAGACGCGCGAGTGTCGAGTTCTCAACCCTTTCGCTCGCGAGATGCATTAGGACTTTAGGCGAGTGTAGGTTTTGTGTCTGGTCACGCTATGGTAATTTTACTGGCTGCGTTCATCGAAGGGACTCTGGTGAAGAGTTGAAGTGTGTTCGTGCTCGTATGTGTGTTGGGACGTTTCTCGACAGTCATCGTCGATTCGCTTTTAAATTGACTCGTTCTGCCTGCTAAAATGACTTTTTGATTTGACTGAATGGGCTGCGGCTGTTGTTCCCCGGCGATAATTCGACCGCGGATGGATTGAATTGTATGTTGTTAGGGTGAAGTGTTTAGGTTTTCAATTATTTGAGAATGGTAATGGAATTATTATCTTGTTAGAATATGCAATTTAACCCCTTCGCGATAGCTTTAGCCATATGGCCATTTGGAGATTGTCTCATCTCTTTTATTATAAAGCTGAACGTATTAATATTCTACTATAAATAAACGTTTATCGATCTACAAAAATACTCTATTATTAGCTTATAATACATTGTCTGTTCAATACCGCATTATTCTACTGATTTAAACCAAAAAACCACTAACTACACTATACTCTCTATAATTTCAATCCAAAAAACCAATCACACAACAAACCACTAATTCACAAACAATAAGTCCAAATCAACTCGATTTAATAAAACCAGCCAGCATTTCAATTACGCCCCAGCTTAAATTCTTTTACGAGCCCGTTTCCCTAGAACCCCACACTCGCCTACGCATCAGCGCGGCCGTCGCTTTTTCGCCGTAGAAAGCAAGAGAGAATTTCGGGTCCGCGCGCGCGTATAAAAAGAATATGAAGTATGCTTTACAGCGCGGCTGCAGGCAGCCCAATTTCCACCGGCGGCGGCCGCGTAGATCTCGAAAACTCGTAAAGTGAAATGAAACTCACGCGCGCCAGACTATCCCGCGCAGGCGTCGCATAGGAGATTCGGAATCTGGGAATAAAAAAAGGAAATTCGCTTGGCCAGCGAAACGACCGTTCGCTTCGACACTTTGCTCCCTTTTTTTTCTTCTTTTTTCCGCTAGGCTTGTTCTTCCTTCCCTTTTTTTGTTCTGGAAGCGTGTATGAGTATTATCATATCGCGATGAATGCTAGCAGATCTTGATTTCTCTCTTCGGCTGTCTTTGCTGTTTATAACGCTATTATGCGTCTCGTAAAATGAAATGGAAAATGAAATATGGAAAGATAGGGTGAGGAAGGAAGGGTGGGTAAATAAGCATGCAAAACGAAGGATAAATAATGTGACTAGATTGGGTTTGATAAAAGTATATTGTCGTGTCTTTTGTGAATTCTTTATATTTTTGTGAATTTATACAAAATTTTGTTCTAGGATTTTTTTTAGACAATATAAATTATAAATTTTTATAAATTTTTATTTTACCCTGGTAGAAAATTAACTATATTCTGGATAGAATTTCTGGTCAACAAACGTTAAATCGTCTAAAAAATTCTGGAAATATTTTGCACAGAATTTTTAGATGAGTGTCCTTTTAACGTTTTTTGACCAGAAATTCTACCCAGAATATGGTCAATTTTCTACCAATGACCCAGAATATGGTCAATTTTATACCAAATTGACGTAACTAAAAAGTTGAGTATTTTTTCAAACTTCAGAAACCATTAATTGTCTTTTCGCAATTGTCTCGCAACTTTTCTCATCTTCTTCACCATCAAACCGATATCACCTTACTCGCCACCACCCATCCAGCAAGCTACCTATCTCCCGCCGACAGCCGTCACGACCTCGTGTACATGCATATACATAACTCTCTCGCGACCGTAAAGTCGAATTAATTTCAATCGGCCTAAGCGCGACTTTCCAACAGATCTCCTCCCTCCGTCTCTCTCCTGACGCGTTTACGCGCGTGGCTGCAGCAGCAGCGGAGGGAGGGCCGCGGCATAAAATAATAATGGCGAAACATAAACGACGGAGCACTTAACACTTGGCACTTAAACAACTGGCAAATTGCTCCCTTGTCTGACAGCAGCCGGGGCTCGCCGGACGACTACCGCCGCGCGTTTTGGACCTCGAGGAATCGATCCACGGTGGATCTTTTCGCGCGGATCGTTGTCACACCCCCCTGCGCGTGTATGCGTATTGCGTCTAGGCGGACTTAACGATTCATCAAGTTTAATTAAACGCGATGCGTAAACCGCGCTTTAATTAAAGTCTGCGGAGCTGAGTGTTTATAGGGAAGCGGATGCTTGGTGTGATGTGGGATGTGTAAAGGATATCGCGCGGCTGTAGTAGAGATTTTTTTAGGTCGCTACGAGGTTTTTTGGAAGTTTCTTTTTGGATTAGAGGGGAGAGGAAACTAAAAGAATAAAAGAAATTTAGTTTTATATTTAAGGTGTATGTAAGCCAAATGTATAAATAAATGAACTTGTATTGTTTTATTCAAGTTTAAAGTCAAGTATATGTTTTTAAAAACTGCCCTTAAAATATAATAAGTTTTATTTTTTTAGAGTAAAGATAAAAAGTGATAAACATAAATCAATTCAATATTATATTAAGTTACTCTTTTCAATAATTGCATAAACTTTCTTAAAAGCTGACTCTAAAATTGGATTTTATTAAACTCGCAACTGGTCTACAACCTTCACCTAGCAACAGTTGTCCAGTCACATAACTCTCTCAAACTTTTACGCACCTCTGAGTCTCCCCTTGAAAAAAAAAATCGCATAAAACTCCAAAGCCATTATCCGCCAGCCATACGCACACCCTCGTGAATCCATTGAATTTATTTTGCAAAATCCGACAAAGAAGGTAAAAGTCCTTACAATATCACGGCCAGTCGGCTAATGGCGAAATTAGCGACCGGTCGAGCGTGACGGTCTCCTCGCCGAGGCGGATTATGCACGTACACGTATATAGAGGGCGTCGACGTACACCTTCCACCGTCTATATTCACCGGAGAAACAACAAAGGCGGCTTAGCCACGTG
Organism: Eupelmus urozonus; assembly: GCA_900480035.1. Lineage (NCBI taxonomy): Eukaryota > Metazoa > Arthropoda > Insecta > Hymenoptera > Eupelmidae > Eupelmus > Eupelmus urozonus. The sequence continues at coordinate 6,292 of UELX01001178.1, forward strand.
CACCTGCGCGCGCGAGTCTCTCTCTATACGGCCTATTAGACTCGTGGGGAGTCGATGTGCACGAAGCGTAAGCCGCGAGATTGCGCCTAGGATTTTCCATGAGTCAGCAGCGTTGGCTTCGTAATTTTCTAGATATAGGGAGTCGCGCGTTGTGCTACGGTCGTTGTAAGACAGTACTGTTTATTGCTGTTTGTTACTGTGGGCTGAGTTTGGAGTATATTGGGAAAGGTTGGGGTGCGATTTCAACATGCTAAAAGTACGGTATTCTACGTTTTAAAAGAGAAGGATGGATTCTGATTTCTAGTACTAGTAGAATATTATGCGTCGGAATTGAGAAAAGTTAAAACTAAAATGTATATTTCGATGTACCATTGATTGAATTATAGTTGTCTTGTATTTCGTAGAACTGAACTTGACTCCTGTTTTAGTCATCATTAAATGAACAGTTATTAAAGTCAACTTCAAGTTCAATATGACTGAGTATAGAAAGAAATACCCTAGGAAGATAAGATGTAGGATAGCAAAGTTATTGAAGATGTAAATATTTGTTGTCTACCTCCTCTTTATATTTTAAAAACAAAAGTAATACTGATAATCTAAGATATGAAAATTTCTTACTACTTAACATTACGTATGTTTTTAATATTTTACAACTTAATACAATAAATGTATAGGGTGTCCCATTTTAACTTAGACAGCTGAATAACTTGAAAAATTGCAGTATGTTCAAACAATGTTTTCGAAAAAAGTTGTTAGGTATTGAGGCGCTGACTTTTCTATGGCCTTAAACGTGTTCTTGACCTTCAGTTTCAAGGTCACTTGAAGGTCAACTTTCGTTTTTTAAATAACATCCTATATTTTTGACCCCAGATTCTGAAAGAGCGCGAAATTTTACGTCCAGATGAGCTGTCACTTTGTGGGTCAACGTAAACTCTACAAGTCATTTCAAGGTCAAATTTTTGTTTGCGACAATAAGCTGGTAAATCTGAGTTAAGATCAATAACATGTTAAAGGTCATAGAAGAGTCAGCCCCTCAATACCCAACAACTTTTGTCTAAAAAATTGTTTTATTATATTGCTATTTTTCAAGTTATTTAGCTGTCTAAGTTAAAATGGGACACCCTGTATATTTAATCGTCAATATATTGAGATATACGAGATATAAGTTGCATTTGTTATATTATCTTGAATATTTAATAGTGTGTAATGTTACAGAATAGAAAATGCTATATCTGTAGAGTTTACAAATGTAACACAATTTACTTACATATAAAACAAAAATGCTTATACATAATTTATACTTTGTGATTAAATAGAATTATGTACCATATTTTAAAACCACGTACCATTTCCGAATCATTTTCTTTCCATTCAATCGCACACACATAAGTAACGAATTAAAGAAACGCGCAAACGAAATAGAAGAAGCAGCAGACGGAAAAAAATAAATAAAACACAAAACCATTTATCTCAAAAAAGAGGACACAAGCCACACGTCGAAGCAGTCGATTGGAAAATTCGTCGAGAAATCCCTTAATTCTCCCAGCTCCAGTCGGACAAAACTGTACACTCGACGAAAATTGGAGACTCGCAGAGAGAAAGCGAGGCGATAAATTTCGAGTCCACGCGCAAGACGTAATGAAAGTCAAATAGCGGTTCAGACCACCCCTGCCGCTTTAAAACCGGGAAAAAAGTGGTATAACCATACAGACGGGCTCGTCGAAAAAAAAGGAGGGGCATATGGTCTCATAGATGCAGGGCTGCGCGCGATCCCCCTTATTATCTGTGAGCGTGCGTGGGGGCGCTTTTTAATTTTACAATATCCCCATAAAATATTCGCTATAACAGTAAAAGTGTGTTGCGGGGACACACGCACGCTAAGCCGTGATTTGCGAGCCAGGGTATTACGGGATGCTCAAGCTTTTTGCGGATGATTGTCGCTTAGAGCCGCGCGACTTTGAGCTTGGGGGGAAGCGACGTGCCGGAATCACCTTAAGAGATTTTCTCGACTTTTTTATTATTCCCTGGGATGGTGGTGTGTAATGAAATAATGGGACGATGCGATGAGCAATATCGCACCCTCTTTGGCTAGTTGGTGGTGGTGTTTGAAAATGTAAATTTTTTAATTTTTGGGTTCGGTTGGATGTGTGTGATAAATGGTGTGGACGATCGAAAAGAATTGTGCTGGTCTTGGATTTTATTCTCTAGATTATGCAGATTTTAGTGGCTTAACTGTCAAATGTAAGTTTCTTGAAAAAAATTAAATATATAATATTTTTCAACAATTACTATTATTTATATTTCACTTATTGATGGTAGTTTAGGGCTCGTGTCAATTTAATTTATTCTATTATATTCTATAAAATAATAATTCAATAACTTTAATGTGATCGATCAAGATATATTTACACACCGTATTATCGATAAACCATCCTAATAATCGTTATAAAAATAAAGACATTAAATCAGAAGGACCAGATCTCCTCCCCCTGCCTCCAAATAATCCGAAGCATGTATCAAAATACAATTTTTCACGACTACTTAGTCCTAGCACCGCCTGACCAGCCAAACGGTAACAGGTTTCTCTCCGTCAAAAATCCGATCAAACAGAAAAAACTTACTGCAAACAATACCAAAGGGGGGCACTACTAACCCCCCTGCCGTAGACAGTCCACCATCCCAGTTTTCTAGAAATAAGTAAAAAAATCACGACCCCTGCTAGCCTGCCCAACAAAAGGCCCACCCCAGCGCCGTCTGTATAAAATAAGTCAAAGGATATTTTCTCGGGGCTTGTTTGATCAGGCGTGCGCGTATACGCGCGATATCGCCTCGTCTCTCGTTTCACGTAATCCGCTCGAAAATATCCGATCTCGGAAGAAGAGGGAGAATCCGGTCTCTCCGGGAGAGCGAGTCAGTCCGGTTTTCTCCAAGCCAGCGCGAGTGTGTAAACAGCGCGCTGGATTTTTCACTTTCGATCCCCCTCCCAGCCACTTTTTTTTATACCGATCTCCTCCCCTCGGCCGAGTGTATCGCATAACCGAGTCGATAGGAAAAAGGCTGTGTCTCTAATTGCATCGAGGAGCGAGTTTACACTTGTGTGGAAAGAGCCGCCAGTTTCAGCTCCAGTTTTTCTATGGGTTTTACGTACGGGGTCAGTATATCACGGGATTTTCGTCGATGGTTATTGAATATTTCGGGCAATTAGTAGTTTAGGATCGGGTTTTGGGAATAAAAAGCTTAAGCCGCGCGCGCTGGCGGATAGAATAGGTCTTTTATAATAGAAAGCCGGGCGAGGGGTAGAGGGTGGATGTATCATGCTTTATGTCAGCTGGTGTATTCATACGGCGCGAAATTTTAGTGCCTGTATAACTATATTACTTTCTCAAATGGGGAAATCAAAATGAAATGCTTATCGCTAGTGATTAAATTGCGCGAGAAAGAATTAGTTTTGGCGTCGTAAATATTTTTATAGAAAACTATAACAACGGCCTATTAAAGAATTCATTTTCTAAAAATGCTCATAAGACTATAACCATCACATATAATAAATAAAGGTTCCAATTATCTTTTCAAAAATCATTCTCAGAAAACGATGCATTAATTACAAGCCGCCCCGACACATACAGCTCTATCTATACACCACTCAAACAGCCGCATTCAGCCACCTTCAGCAGTCATAAAGCTCCACTACCTTCAGGTAGCATCGCGAAACACATAACTCATTCAACGCAGACTAACTCATACCCGCACCTGCCTCACATATACACCAGGGCGACAACCGCGCCGTATGCTCGGATTCGCGGCCGAAGCTCATACACCCAACCCAGCCTTATATACTCAACCGCTCGAAAAAAAGCCGTATACGGCGCGGCGCGATAATGTCATTCCCGGCGATAAATGCGCGCGATAGCCGAAGCCTATCATTACTCGCTCGACGTATATACGGGCGCTCGTATGCATAACGCCCGGCTATTGGCTAAATTTTTAATTTTTATTGCGCAAATCGTCGCCAAATCCGTCTCGGATCTGATAGCCGCGGCTTTTTACGCCGATTATTATTGTGAGCGCGCAAGCGCGGCCTCGGTAATCGGAGCGAGATACGCAGATAGCGCTAATGGCCAGAGAGCGCGTATGTCGAAGATTTCCTTTATTTTTTCGGGGGCTTTGAGCTCGAGCGCTTTTTTTTTTATTTCAGACAGCCGATCGAAGTTGCCGCGTTTCATGCGCGGCTGCCTTGACAATAATTACACGGCACGGGCGAATGTTTATACGGGGCTTTTCGCTAGATTTACGGCCGCGGGACGGAAAATGGTTCTTGCGCTAGTAGCTGCCCGGAGTAGTTTAATTAATTAAACGTTGCGGGACTTTTTATGGTTTGTGATTTATTGTTAGATTCAATATTTTGAAATGCTGTTATAATATATGCGTTTTTAAATACGCACCTGTAAGCCGTAATAGCAGCGGCGCAGGTATTCATTTGGAAAGCCCTCCGAGTTGACGTAATTTTCGCGCTTATCAGCCAGAAGAAAGACTGTTTCAGTCAGTGATTTTTCCACCGCAAAACGACGTACTTCTTACGGGCAATGATACCTCCCTAAGCTCTTCCTTATAGGTGAACGAAAATTTTTCAGTGCCTGGGTTAAAAAAAAATGACAAAACAGAGCGCGCGCGCGCAACTTCCGTGCTGTACAACTTTATCTCCCTGGTACCGTTCTCGCGCCGCGAGCGCTAAATCGCTCGAAATTATGAAAACAACATTAGCGCAGGAGAGGAAGACGAAATGGAAGACGATAAAACCCGGGGAAATAATCATTGTTCTCCGCTGCCGCGCGCGGCGCTCCTTCTTTTCCAGCCATCGAGCGCAAAAGTCATTCGACGAGCTTGGCGTTCTGATTCTCCCTCTCTCTTGGCTCCTAATGGCGCCGAGTAAATACAGATAAGTGCTAGCGAATTTCCGCGAAGAGCGCGTGTATCTATGTACGCGAATTACGCGCATCGTCGGACGGGCGCGGGCAGCGGGCAAAAAGCGTTAGAGGCGAGATCCTGGAAGCCATTTGTCGGACACCGTTGCCCGAGAGATGCTCGCGCGCGCGAACCCTGGGTTATATATATACGTGGGACGTATATAGGCGAAAAGGAAGAAGAAATTGACGTGCGGCTAGTTTATGGAGCTAATTGAATAGCGCTGGCTAGCCGCTTTGTCTTGCCGGAGCGCGCCCCAGGTGCGCTTTACTTTTATAAGTACAGAATTTATTTTGATTTTTTTATCTTTGTGACAGGAAAAAAAATTTTACTATAAACATGTCAGAAGCGTGTTTTGAATGGTTCTAAATTAAAATTAAAAAAGGCGCCGTTTTGACTTGCACATTGAACTCTTTCTTCTTAACAATCTTTGCATGATTATTGAATGTTTTAACCAATAAATTATTAGAAAAAATTCTATGTTGTCTATCTATGTTTTCCATTGTAAGAGAAGAAATTAGAATTGAACAAATTAGTTTAAATATCAGCGCAACGATTCATCACCACTTTTTCGTCCTGTGCAACGTCGTGTAACATTATTGCTTTTTCTACTTTAGAAACAAATAGTCTGAAAATAATCAAAAAGATCAGTAAATACTTAGATGATCTGAAAAAAATTAATTTTTAAAAAAAATTTTGTACAACTTTATACTGGGATAACAATTTTTTCGTTAGGGGAATAATAACTTTTAAATACTGGAATAATAATTTTCTATAGTTTAGACTATTTCTTTTACCTATTTACAAACAATTATTTAATAAATTTTATTATTATTGAATACTCTAAACTCGCGATTATGAAATTTCTAGAAAACCCATTCTCACTATCACGCAGTGTCTTTTCTCAACGAAAAAATAATAGTTTTAATTAAATAACCCCGAACAAAGAGCTAATAAATCGCATTTATATTAACGAAAAAAGTTCTTACGAGCAATTTTTCGCGTGTCCCCGCAATTCACTTAGGAGGCCCGGACTTTCGTCATAAAGCTCGCCGAGTCGCGCGGTTCGAGCGCTTGGCTCTCAAACATGATTATCCGCGCGTAAGCATGCATTATGTACCCGGCGGGCGAGTGTCGCGCGTCGTATCTCTCGCGCTCGCGCGCCTTTTTCGCATGATTCAGCGCAGCTTTTTATTATGCTAGTGCAGCCCCGAGTGGTTATTATGTTTGCTTCGGGAAAAGGGTATAAGAGAAAGCAGTCGTCGCTCTTCTTTCCTCGCGGCGCTCGCTCGCTCGCGCCGAGCATATTATACGAGCGTGGGCGTCATTAAAAGCCAAGCTTTAAACCGGGCTTTTACGCTTTACGACCTTTTTACGGAAGCGCGTAAGTAATCTGCCGCCTGTCGCTCTGGAACAGTTTTCAAACAGAAATTGCTAATGTCAGGAGGCGTAAAAAATTCTTCCTGACTTTCTTGTACCTTTTTTTTGCGCGCGCGGCTTCGACGGAGAGATGAAAGCGAGTTGGGTAGTTTAGTTGTTTTAAAGTTTAATGAAGATTTCATTAAAGTGACGATGGCGTGTGTATACACGATGGTACAGATTAATATAGTTGACTGATTAAATGATAAATATGCGAAAAATTTGGTAAAGTTTAGTAATAAAAATCTCTTGAAAATATTTCAGTTACAAGTGAAATGTTAAGAACTTGTTTATTTAGCACAATATTTTCAAGTCCATAAAATTAAAGTCCATATATTTCGTATTCTTAATGATAGTCTTCCTAATGATAACTGTAACGAGACACTACCAGCTTATAGTTACACGCAATAGTACCATAAATTAATGTACAAAACGCTCGAAAAGATAATTTTGTCATACAACAAGTCCTTCCTGCTCAACCCATACAGACTCGATAGATTTCATTTACGATACATAAACACAGACAAATCTCTTTACGACTGTAGCACGCACTCATTACCCCGCAGTAAAACAATAAGCAGCTAGCTCGCTGCAGTTCTTATCACCTCGACGCGACAACAGGTTTCTACAAAAAGAAAAAAAAACGAGAAAAAAGACAGAAAAAAAGCACACCGCCGCGAGTCGGCTTATCTGGCCCATTCGGAAACATCATTTTTCCGCTTAAGATCTTATCGAGCCGCTCACTCGCGTGCACACGTGTGCCCCGATCTTTTTTTTTTTTAGTACAGCACGCAGACGAGGGGCTAGAGGGAGACGGAACCGCGCATAGGCAGTGTCATCGGATACCAAAAATAGCGCGGACCGAAAAAAAACGAGGGGAGCTAAAATGAAGGGAAGGGGGGATAAAAAAGACGGACACCTGCGCGCTCTCGTGATGTGCTTGACTCGCGCGCGCGTCAAGTGAGCATTAACGAATGGCCCCCTGGACTACTATACTCTGGCGACGCTGGAGATAGATTCCAATCTACCTCTTTATGTCTTTTTCGCGTTCTTTTCTATCTGCGCCAACGAAGTTAAATCACCATTACTCGGCACATTCGCCGCAAAGTGAATAGATAGAGCGCACAGGTGGCCCCCCCCCTTCTTTTTTGGCCAGTGGTTGGTCTGATATGGTATGGAATCAGTGGATTATCTACGGTCTGCTTGGCCTTTTTCATAGCGCGAGGGGTTGATTTTTAATTGTTCGTAACTCTTTCGCTTTGTTTATGAGCTTAGATAGAAATGGACGCCGCGGGGACTATTTTTAGGGTCTTTGAATTTGCAATAAATTAGAGGTAAACGAGGCCAGCAATTGCGAGCGTTTATGCTATTAGTGGATTACTGTTAAGTTAAATTGTGAGTTATTACTTTTTCCCGATAGATTTTATTGTTGAATACGATTATGTTACTTAACTAGAGGACTTTGTAAAGTAGAAGATTAAGATAACTAAAAAAAAGCAATATCAATTAAATAAATGAATGCTTTCGAATATTTCAGTAACATTGATTTTTTTCAATCAAGTCAATTATTTTTAGTTAAAAATTAAAAACTTTCTTGTTAAAGTAAGTCAAACGTTTATTTTTTACATTTCAATACAAACATTTTTTGATACGCAATACATTTAATCGTAATGATCCACGTTATTTCTAGCTCACACTCAATAATATAATAAAGAATCTCGAATCTTAATCTGAAATAACCAAAAGGAATAAATACCAATTTCACGAACACCATTACAACCAAAATCTCAATAAAACGCCATCAATCCATGCCCTCAATGAATCATAGCTTCTCTCTCTTTCTCTCTCCCGCGCTCTCACTACAACGACACATTTTATAATGTACTCGTTAATAGGTGGCCGTTAATCCTCAACATGGCCTGGTGGGGTGCGCAGCCGAGAGCCCGGATTACGGGAAGATGTATGCTGATGGAATCTTATATACGGTTTACGTATTATACCCGCGCGATGAATGCCACCCGCGCCGTTGTAATTAATTCGGCCTCGTTCCGCGCGTGCATGCCGCACTCGACTTTGCTCGTTACAACGCCCCTCTCTCTCTCTGCTTTTCGCGCCCTTGTATAGCCGCCCTTCTGCCTTCTTCTTTTTTTTCTGCTCGAGCTTTTGCTGCTGTAACGAACTTGGCCAGCTTTTCATTTACCTACTTTTCGACTGCCGGAGAGTTTTGTGAGCGTCCTTTTTTGTGCTTCACCTTGCTTCGCGGTTTTTGTGCTTCGCGGCGCGGAATTTAAAGTTAAAAAGAGTAAGTTTGAAGTGGAGGGGAAGGAGATTCTTTTAGCTCTACTTTTTGTTGTCGGGTAATCGGAATTTAAACTCTTTAGACAAACTGTTCACAAACGAAAGATGAATGAATCATTTAAATATAAACTTAATTAAATTATTTATTGTTATTTTTATGAAATTATATTAGTATTATTACTATTGTAGTTTATAAAATTAAATAATACACAATAAACAAATATTGTGTTATTATTACTAGAATATTTTAATATAATATTAAACCCAAAAATTGAAAGATAAATTTCATCATACAAATCCATTTATACCCCAAAAAAACATGATCAACTGAAGCAATTTAGCCTATCCGGCGTAGCGACTGCAAACGAACAAACGTCCGAGCGAGACAAAAGCGTCATTTTTCTAAAAGAATTACAGTGAAACAAAAAATCCAGCATCAACCAGTCACAGCGCGAACGAGAGAGAGAGAGAGAGAGAGAGAGAGAGAGAGCCGAGAGGGAAAAAAGGGATCTCGCGCGTATGAATGATTCGAGGTAATATCAACCCTCCGCGCGCTCGGCTGAACTTCACTTCGCGAGGAAATTAAAAACAGTCGGCGGCGGACTCGTCCGCTAATGGCGGGCATCGTTCACGTCAATATGGGCCATTGCGCCTATTACCATATTACGCACCACGCGCGAGCCCGAGCTCTACCCCGGCTATCGCTTATAAATACTAGCAATCACCGAACGAAGGAGAAACGAGAGAGAGAGAGAGAGAGAGATAGGAGAGAAAGAGCCGAGAGCGAGGGGGTGTCGCTCCGACTTTACTCCGGCTCGCGCAATTTTCTGCGTGTATGTATATCGCGACGAGGGTGTGCACGACAATTGGATTTAAAAAAGAGAGGGGGGAGGGGAAATTACGAAACGAGCGGCCGCGAGACGGGAATTGAGAAGGGTGAATGCGGGAGAGTCGCCAAAGCGGAGAACGTCAATTAAGGGATGCTGATTATTGATATCTGGATTGTTTTTTGTGATTAATTTTAATTTTCGGGGTTTTTGGGTGCGTGTGTGTTGAATCATTTGAGTATTTAAATTTTTTTATTTGAATAAAGAATATTAATTTTGATTCTTTACGTTAATAAAATTTTGCCAAAAAGTGGTCACAAAATATTCTATTTTTTTAACGTTCTAATCTTCTTCATAATATGCAACTTCATATATAAAACTAAACTCGATCATTTTCTAATAGCCGTCGAACTCCCCCCTCAAAAATCTCTCACGCCCAAAGTTAAAAATTACAAATCACTCGCCACATTACATTTCGTGTTACGTCAACATTCATCACCTTTTACCTTGCGCTCCCTGAACGCGATCTCACGGCTCTCGCGAACATCACAAAAAGCCCTCCACAACGCATCACTCCGCTCATTCCCACGCGGCACGCGCCTCATCTATACAAATACATCGCTCCAACGCCTCTCCAAGTGCCTCTCCGAGCCCATAGGTACACAGTCAACGGGAAATTTTCACGCGCGCGCTGCGCATCGAAAATTCTAACTTCTTGCCATTATAAACTCGGCGATTAATAAAAGGCGAGCGCACTGCATGTTAACGAAAAAGAGGGCGCGGAAAAATTCGGACGACTAATGGACAACGAGTGGCTCGCTCTTCAGGAGAGAGCCAACTAATGCACGTCTCTCTTCTCTCACCCCCCGGCCGCTAAAGAATATCTAATTATCCAGCACGTGACCCTCCCCCTTAAGGCACGTGTGGGAAGCGCTTTTCTGATTCATTTACGGCGAGAGCGAAGCCAGCACCCCCGGCGCGCGTTATTTTGTCGAAACTTTGCAGCAGTCGGCAAACACGCGCGGCGTGAAACGTATGCCGTTATTATTGTTGCCGAGCACTTAACGAGCAAACTAGACGGCGAGTGCGAGAAAAGTGCGCCGGCGACTTTCTTTCTTTTTTTTTTCGTTCGGCGGTTTTGGAGGCCGTGTGCGGACACACGCGGGGTGGGTCCTTTTGACAATGGCGTGACCGGCGCTTCATCGATATACAGATTAACTCTTGGCGAGGAGCTCCCCCCCTGTTTTTAGAGAGTAGCACCAGTCGGGATGTTTTTGTTGTTTCACGCAGCTTTAAAGTGTGGAATATTTCGATGTGGAGATAATGATTCTGTCGTTAAAGTTGTGTTTGTGTGGGGACAATGATAAATGGAATGTTGATTCTTTTTGAAAGTGTTATTACTCGCACACTGTTAATATAGTTTAAGAGAATACAACATATCTTCACTGAAAAAAATTGTATATCAAATATTATTATATTAGGTAGCAAACCTGTATCATCCTCAAGAAATCTAAAAGTGAATAAATGTTTTTTAATTTATTTAAAAAATAAATATTTTGAATAAAATTTATAATCAAAGTTACTCGGTATGTGCGTTAAGTAGACGCTTTACGCACAAATCGAATTTGTCGTTCTAACAAAATAGGTTGATAAAAACACTCATGCTGGAATGTTCTACTAAATGCAATTGTCATGAGTACACTATTTTTTTAAATATACATTTTTAAAACGAGAGATAAAAATGATCTAAATTGAGATTTTAATCAAATGTAAAGGTTATGGCCGGAACAATAAAGGGGTGAAAATAACGTGAGTTATAATATACATACGATTAATACCGTTAGCGATATTAGATTTGGAAAATTTCTTATCACGATATTTAAAATGAAAGGAGTTAGTGCATTTGTGCGATAAGTAAAACGTTTAACATACCATATGAACTAATTATATTGCTATTAGATACGTGTAATTAGATGTGTGTAAAATATTTTCGAAATATTTAAAACATACGCCCGATAAATTATGTTTAGTACGTTCAATTTTATAAAAGTAATATAGTTATAGTCCAAAACTGCAATGTCCTCAATATTCCGATCACAAAACATCTCCCTAAAGTCGATACACAAACCATTACAACCCATAATTACAGCACCATCCCTCATCGCACATGTACACATGACTCGCTAAAAAACGGCGCGTCAAAAAATAAGCATATGGCCTTCTTTATTGTCACCCAACCACTCCCGAAAAAAGGGAATCAAGTTGGCAAAAATACGATCGCTCGGCTTTCACGTCCCAAATGGCATCCATCGCCCGGAAAAAGCAGCTCCCGACGAATAATCCATTTCTATTATCCGCTCCTCCGGCCTAGCGACAATGGCCAGACTTCCGTAGATCGACACCTAAAAAAAAGAGAAAGCTACAGAGAAGAAAAAGGACCGCGCCCGAAGGGGTGCACGCGTACATCATTTCGCTTTGTGTCGCGTCATTCGCACTAACGACCTTATCGTGAAGTGCAACAATGCCGGATAGACGCGTATGTGCGACTCTCGGAATGCCACTTTAGCAGAGTCATACTCGAGCTCTGGATGTGTATCGATCAATCCCCGCCGAAACTTTGACCGTGTATAGAGAGACGAATTCATTTTTCAATAACGAGTCTATGGCCTTATTGAGGCTGCCTCGGATCCGCGCGGCAATTCATTACCGACGAAATCTATCAAACGCTCGGTGAAACAGTGTATCAGAGTGTCTACAGACCTGCACGTCATTTCCGCAGAATGGGAGAAAACGATGCTTTGGAGGAATAACCGCGTTCGGAGCTTTTGGGTGGTATATGTATTTGGTTGGGACGGGAGAAAGAAACGTGCTTTTATATTGATGAACATGTAGAAAGAGCGAACCCTCTGGAAACAGGAGGAAAACGCATGATTATTCATACGCCGAAATGGTGAATTGCTGGTTGGTACGCGAAAGGGCGAATCTATAGAGCGCGGGGAGTACTTATCCTTTTTGAAGGGAAATCAACGTTTTTGTGAACATCGACGAGCAGTTTGTTGACATTTTCGGCGGGAAAAACTTCAATTTTCGCATAATGATTCCGCCCCGATTGAGCTTTACAAACGAAAGCATTTACATGGATTCAAATCCACATCAGGAGTAGTATGCACACAATATCCTTCGCAGTCTCGCAAAAAAGTCGGCATTGATCAAATTAATCCCAAAAAAAATCGCAAACCCTCGAGAAGCAAAAAGACAAACGATACGCATATCCAGCTCGCATGCGGGAGCTCCTCGCTTGCACGCGTTCGCATGCACATATACGCAAATTTTTTTTCATCTCTCGACGTACATATGCAAGCACGTGAAAAATGCGCGCACTCGATTACTCAATGGGCCAGGAGCACTTCCGACTCGCCTGGGGATGAGGATTCGAGTGTTTCCCATGCCCGTCAAAACATCCTTGAATCGGGCTCAATGCGCGATCCTCGTCAGATGTACATATTACTCCAGCGACAACTATTACCATTGCGCGTGTTGCTTTAGATGATTCTGCGCGCGCTTCACAATATTTACAGACGCGCGCTGCATCCCCTAAGTATGGAGCTCGAGTGGGGGGCGCGGGTGTATACGTGTGGCGGCTGGGAGAAGGTGAAAAGAGAGCGGGCTACTCTGCGTGGGCGCAGCGAGGGGCCGATTTGAAAGTGGAGTTAATTGATCGGAAGTCTTGAGGCCGCACGTGCCGGTTTTTTTTTGTATTGTGCGCGCTCTAGGTTGGAAATCGAAAAGAGCTTGGAGGAGGAGTAATGAGCAGAGTTGTTACGTTTGCGACGATGTTTGATTCGGCCTGGCTATGAGTTGCTGTGGTTATCTTGTTAGCGGAGATGAGAAATTGGTGGGTTGGTGATTGGGAATGTACCAGTGGTTGATTGACTTTTTATATTGATGTTAGGTTCGTTTTTAATAGACTATGAAGATTAAATATAAATTTCGGAATTTAGTGTACAAACACTATAAAACTACGGAATATTATCTATCTTTATCGATTAAATTAGTATTATGTTTTTAATTTCATACTACCCTAGTAGAAAATTGACCAGATTCTGGGCAGAATTTCTGGACAACAAATTTTAAAATGACACTTATCTAATAAATATTCTGTTTAAAGCATTTCTAGAATTTTTAGATAAGAGTCATTTTAACATTTGTTAATCAAAAATTGTGCCAGAATATGGTCAATTTTCTACCATGATATAGTTAAACTTAATAAAGTTATGAATATGGTTATGCACAAAACGTCAGCGTCCCGAAGTACAATTATCAATAAAGAAAAGTAATATCCAGCACCTCTAATGAAACTGTATTATATGGATATCAATAAATACAGTTTCATTATAACATAAATACAGTATACAATCGCTTCAATTTTAATCACACAAAAAATTTTTCATGTAATATTCAGTTATTCAAATCGCCACATTTTTTTCGCGCGCCCGAACACACCGAACAACCTATATTATTTTAACGACCCTCTCCAACCCTTTAACCGCCCGAGCGACCGCGCAAACATTTTCAAACCCATATCTCTCGCATTTTATTCATCGCGTCAGCGCTAGCCACACGCATAAACGCGCGCTTTCATTTCTCGCTTCGCGAAGTATCTCGTTACACGGCGTGTAAAGTGACTTCGCGTCATTTTAATCGTAAATTCCCACTTCTCGACGCCCGCGCCTAACTAAAAATCGGGCCCCGCGGCTCTCTGCGAGCGGCACAAAGCCCGCTCTCCCCGTAATCCGCGCGTTACACGCGCCCGTAAATCTGCGCTACAAATTGTACTTTGTAAAGGCATTACAGCGTGAGCGGACGCATTGCGAATCGCTCCCGGACTTTCCGTTCCATCGCGTTTCGCGCACGCTCCGCTCGGTTCCGCGTTTACATATATTCGTACGCGCGAATGGAGGCGTTAAACCGACTGGTTGACAACTCTGATAATTGCCTCGCGCGCGTAAAACCGGTAACGCGCCGAGAGGTGTATATCGTTCGGCTGGCTGTAAGCGCTGAAATCTGTCAAGTACAGATATTTTTCTCCGAGTGGCGGAGTTGGGCGATCAAAGACAATGCAATACGTGAAATTACGAAATATATGATTTATTTTTTGTTGAATAGAACACAAATTTAGCTGTGGATAGTTTTGGATTTTTTATACGCATAATAGTGGCATGTTTGTGGTGATATATTATTGCTTCAAATGTAGTTGTGCTAAATAAGGTTAATTGAATACATGTAAAGACCAGATATGTGCGGGTAAAACTTACTGTTCACGAGGTATAACACGCGGCTGTTGTAAACAGTCATATGAAAAAGAGTTATTTAATTTTATCTTCTACTATTTTCATGTTTTTTTTTTTAGGGAGCAGATTGAAAATCTAGCCTTAAAATAAGAAAATTAAAAATAAAAACTATCGCATTGAATTCAAAACACCAAATATTAACAGAACGATCCATTATAAAACAACTAAGAGATTTAGCAATGTAAACCTAGATAGTTGACCTAAATTAAACCACCGTTCCAGCAAATACCGAAGCCAAAATACCTTAAATCAACAATTAAACAATTTCCGCTAAACCAACAAACTCAATATAAATAACTAAAATAGAATACCGACGAACCTCGGCAAAACATTCACAAACGATCCGAATTCACGCACGCACGGTCAAAGGCCCGCTGCGAAACAAAACGAACTATTCGCGGATATTTAGCCGGATCGCCGGCCTCCCTGACTGAAGAGACCACGGCCGGCATCCTGAATTTCGGCGCATAGCGCCGCGCGACCGGCAACAATTCCAGCTATTCGCATAGCCGCTTGCAGTTGGCATCCGACCATTTGCCGGCTGGACGCTGCTGGTATACGCGCGCTAGTATACCTCTGCGACACTTGACAGCCTGCCGAGCAACCCTTGCAAATGACGCGGACGTTAAACGTAACGCCCGGGCGAGGAGACGTCGTGGCTTTCCTTTTTTGCGCGGACCTTTGTCGAAATTAAAAAATCACACGCTGAAAGCGAGAGGGAAGCGGGAGGCGAGCTTTTTTATAGGCGGAGCGTGCGAGTGCCTTTTGTGCCGGCGCGGGGAAAGGAGAGTTTTAAATTGGAAAAGTCTCTCAAACGTATGATTTATTTTACGCGGACTGCGTGTGTCGCCTGGCTCGCGCCTTTGCGGAAGAGAGAAAAATGTAGTTTCGTAGTCGGAGTAAAAATAAATTTTAGCTTATCAAAAAAATTACTTTAACACTACTTTGTAAATAATGAACCCAAGTTCATCACGCTTTTTCTCCTACAAAAACAATTCAACAATCGCGAAGTATTCGAGTACACCGAGTCATTAAATCGAAAATCCGCTGACCATTACCACGCTCCGAATAATTAAACGCTAGCGCACGCAGTCGCATTACACGGCGCAAAGGACATGATTATTCGGCGCTTAAATTTTACGCAAAATTCACACGTTTCCAACTTTGCGCCGCGATTATTCAGCCCTGCGAGCGCGCGCGCGCGACAAATCGAATGCTCGGTCTACCTCGAATGAATAACGGCCGCAGGCGCGCGAATGCAAACTGTTATATTTCGATGCGTTTCGCGGTTCGCCTTGGCGAAATTACGCGGCTCGCAAGCTCAATTACACCGCGCGCCCGTATAAACATTGCGGCTTTATGCGCGCCTCCTCTTACATCACATTCCGCTGCTCTCTGTGCTGCGTGGACGTGTGCGGGGGTGTGTAGTAGGCGAGCCGGGGGTTAATGATTGCAGCGAGTCTCGCGTTATTTCCTCTGAATAAAGCGTGGGATAAACGAGCGTCGATGCTTTTTCCAGCGAGAGTGCGGTGGGGAAAAAAATATGGTTTATTCGCGCGGTGCAGCGCGATGAGAGGCCGGGTAATTGATGAGGCGGTGGCCTGCGCAGTGGAATCGGTAATTAAATTCGTGGCAGGTTAATGCGGTTTGGTTTTTTTATGGGGTTTGGTGGGATTGCTATTTGCAAAGATTTTGGATATAAATATGCAGTGTTTTAATATTCGGATACTTAAAAAATTAATAATTTTGATTTTTATAATGTGCAAATTCAACTTGCAAAATGAGTATTTTTAAATTATTCTTCATAAATATCATAGTGGTTTGGATACAAGTGTGAAATTGCGTGTCGTCAAAGTGTGTTTTTTTTTTGTATACGGCGGGTGTAAATTGCTACTTTACGCACATTGTGTAAAAAAATATTTTAATCTTTGATGCAAATTATAATAAAATCCCAACAAAAAAATTACTGCAACTATCAAAACTTTTTAATATCAATGAATTCAAATATAGATGCTCAACAGATATGCAGAAAGCAGGAAAGGAACGCGCATTCGCAAAACAGGGATAGACGGAAATTCAGAAAGTGACGAGGCATCAGCAACACAGACGGAAGAAGGACGGAGGAGAGGAATAACCGGAGAGAACAGCGTCTATACGCGCTTCATTCATATTCATAATCGTAATCGTTAAGGGGTGGACTCCTATTGTTGCCGACACAACGGTCGCGAACTTTTGCTCCTCGGCTTTCTCTGCCTCTCTCTCTCTCTCTCTTTCTCTTTAGCTCCGCGCTCGGCGGGGTGGTGATGCTGCAGCTCGATTAACGCGATTCTCTCGGAAACGTCCAAGTGACTCTCTGGCTCTCCCGGGATGAGAAAGAGTAAATTAATTATTTAGCCGGCGCTGGATCGGGCGAGTTACTCCGCTATAGCAGGATTCTCTTTCGCTCGTTTTTTAAATTAAATTTTGATGGCTTGATTGCTTGGATTAAGTATTAAAAACAATAGAAAAAACGAAGGTATGTTCGCACACGTATACGCCTATAAGGTATAAAATAAATCTCGAAGATCCCATAATTCACAAGAAAAAATCAACGCCAACCGACGAACAATTAAACCCTCAACCCCACACTAAACCCAATCTCTCCCAAAATTCATCCGGCAGCTCCGATTTTCAGTTTCTTTCCGCCTCTAATTGTTAATTAGTCGTGCTCCCCAGCCTCCTTTTTTGTTTCCCTCATTTCATCCCTTTTCATGCGCTTCCTTCCCGCCGTTCTTTCTCCCCTTTTATTCCACCATCCGCGCGCACAGAGCTCCGGATACCGCGCCACTCCTCTCCCGGTCCGTAATTGTTAATTAGTGAGATGATATTTCCGAAGGCCCGAAGGAATTCATCTGAACAACTCGAGCCTTGTACTCTCGGTATATAGCCTAACGCAGAGGAGAGAGAGAGAGAAAAGGTGCGGAGAGCGCGACCCTCTTGCGCAACTCTACACACGCTATACTCTCTCTCTCTCTCTCCGAGTTATTTCGAGATTTGGCACGAGGAGAGCTCTGGAGAATCCCCGTGATGTGTTTCGGCGCGGCCCCTCTGGTCATACAACTGCGCTCGGCCGAGCTAACCCCTCGCATAGCCGAGCGCAAGCACACCAAATATATATTATACTCCGGGCCTCTTACTTGCGGTCTATGTATATGCGCATCGAGCGAGCGGCTATTTGGATGTTTCAAAGCATTTTCTCGGTAGCGAGCGGTTATATTGGTTGGAGGAATTATATTTTGAAATTTATGGACGACGAGTATAATGAAATGCTGGAGTTTTAATGGGAGGCGTTTAGTGTATGTTGGACTTTTTTTTAATGTTTTGGTTTTAATGTCGATTCGTCGAGTACTTTTTGATTCTGATGAGACAATTATTCTAAATTACTAATTTTAGATTTAGAAATCTTTCTGACATTCAGTGGTAAAACACGACAATCTTATATACACAACATATATAGTACCCAAAGAATATTATCATACACAATTAAAAAGAATAAAATTACCACACCCGACCATATCCACGCATGAACTTCCCACCTCTATTT